>ABLG01000768.1:0-12699 GCA_000172435.1 Meloidogyne hapla | reverse complement strand
TTTTGGGGGTTAAAAAAGGGGGGGGACCACTTAGGGGAAAAATTAATTTTTTTTTAAAAATAATCCCCTTCCTTCTAAGCGATTGGTTTATTATTTCAATAATTTTATTAGTTTTTTAATTTTGATTGGGAATTTTTTATTTTTTTGGGGGGAAGGACGAAGGGCCCACCTGCTAAAATAAAAATAAATAATTATTTTATATAAAAAAGCCCTTGAAAAGTACATTATTTGATTGCATGAAAAGTGTGTGATTGAAAAAATAATATTATTTGTGAGGTATTTGAGAAATTTGTAGAAAAAAAATTTTAACGGAAATTTCGTAGAAGAATTATTAGATGGGAGAGACTAATAAGCGAAGAATTTGGAGAAAAAAATTAAAAAAAATATATTTAAGTAAAAGAAAATATTTATTAGTTATCAGAAAAAAAGTCTGTAATGACATGTAAATTATTTTGGCTGCAAAAGTTGATAGAAAAAAATGATTTTGCAACATAGAATTGAGAGAAAAATGAGGGGAATATTAATTTAAAATTGGTTATTTTTAATTTTTTATTTTGGACTTTAAAGTTTTGAACTTTTTGACTTTTGGCATTTTGACCTTTCAAAAATTTAATATTTTTTATTTTGACCATTTTTAATTTTTACCATTTTTAATTCGACATTTTGACCTTTTAAAATTTTAATTTTTTTTTAATTTTTTGAAATTCGACTTTTTTTTTGATTTTAACAATTTTATTATAATTTTTAACGTTGAAAACATATTAATTGTATTTGTCGTCTTGTGTTTACAAAAATTTTTCTGAGCGAAAAAAAAACTTTTAAAGGCTAAAAATTATATTTTAAATGTTTATATTTTTGTTTAAGGACTTTTCTCTCAATTTTTATTATTTTATTATTTTAATTGTATTTTTGTCTTTTTTTATTTAAAATTAAAAATAAATAGACTCATGAAAATTTTTCAATAAAAAAAGATTTTTGCCACGATTATTTTTTTGTATAAAATAAAGAGAAAAGAGGGGAATTGTCTATTTCACGTGGAATAGGGTAAATCCCTAAATATACAATAAAGGGCATTTTTTAGACAAATAAAAAATAAAAATTTAAAAAATGATAAAAATGGTGAAAATTAATAAAAATTGAGGGGAGAAAATTTTTTTTAGAAATTTTCTAAAATTTCTAAAAAAAATTCTAAAAATTTTTTAGAAATAATTTTTCAATTTTTTCAGTTGGCATATTTATAAACAACAATTACGTGCGAGTGAGTGCCGCCTTGTTGTTTTCAGTGAAAAAGACACTCGTTTATTATATGACTCTGCTACTGTTGTTGCTTTAGCGGATCGTTTTGTTTTTGGATCACATTTATCTCAATGTGGTCGTTTCCAGGTATTTTTTTTGAAATTTTTCTTTTAATTTTAAATTTTATATTTTTTTAAAGTTTCTTCCACATAAATATGACACTTTGAGAATAGCCAAAATGCTTTTTGGTACAATGCCGGCAGCGTTGAAGTCTGATTCTCTTAAAATACATACACTCAAGTATGATTTTTAAATTACTTTTTAAGTTGAAAATTTTTGTTTTTAGAGACTCCAATTCAATAATGGTATCAAGAGTGTTTTCTGTACCTAAACTTGGAAAATATTCTACTACTCCTTTTAAAACAAAGTTTGTTCTTTATTTTTTTTTGTTTTAAAGGCCCTTAAAAGTCCAAATATCTTTGTCTATTTTATCCAGTTTTGGGGATTAATATCTTCTATTTAATAAATTTTCTGAACTTGGAACAAAAATTTAGAAAAGTTTCCTTTATTTTGAAAATTGGGTACTACTTTCTGATTAAATTTGCGCATTTTATTAGAATAACGCAAACAAAATTTATCATTTTGTTGAATTAAAAAAAATGTTTCTTTTCTCTTACCTTTGCCCTAAACTCCTTAAAAAGTTTATTTAAAGGGGTTCAACACCTTAAAACTCTAAAAATATTTAAACTAAATTTTCTTTTTTTTCTTAGTGATATTTACAAATGTATGGTTGGAAGTCTCAGTTCAGATTCAGACAATCAATCAAATTATTCAACAATTCGTTCTCTTGATGGAATTGCTACAGTTTCAACAAATCAACAACAATCAAAAGATGAAGTTGATTATTTAAATAATTCTTCTACACCAAACAAAACTTCTACAAAATTCCCAGTATTTATTTCTTCTTCTAAAAGTCCTCCAAACAACAATTTAACAAATTCTACTGATCCTCCAGAAAATTTTGTTAGAGTTAGAAATTCTTCTCTTCAAATGGAATCTGCTGATGTTGATGTTGGTTTTTTTTCTTTTTAATTTTTATTTTTTTTTTTTGCAATTTAATTCGAAGGGATTAGGAAGGGAAAGGCTTGGGAGTTTCATTGGTTGCCTAAATTAATTTTTTTTAATTCATTAAATATTTTTTTTTAATTTAACTGGATGTGTGGGTTCCTCAGGGAGGGTTTGGGAAGGCTATCCAATAGCTAGGAAAAAAATTCTAAAATTCTCAGTTTTGCCCAAAGATTTTTTTTTAATTCTTTATTTATTTATTTCTTGTTGTTTTTCTAGGATATAATGGAAGAATTGCGTGCCTTCTCACCCAACAGACTTTCACGCGCTAGAAGGTGTCAACTCTCACAAATTGGATTAGATGAATGTAATAAAAATTTTTTTAGAAATTTTCTTAAAAATTATTTTTTAGCACTATCTCTTCGTTTGACAACTCGTAGTCGTTTAAGTAGTTGTTCATCAATTGCAGATGTTTGTGGAGGAATATTTAGTGATACCTTCACAGAATGGCAGCAATATGGATTTGCTATTTTATTACCTGGTTTTTTTTTTAATTTTTTAAAAATTTTTTATTTAATTTTCTTTTTAGTTGATTTTCGTTCTTTTGTCTTCCAACACATTCTTCAAATTGAACAAGAGCTAGACAAACTTGCAATACATATCCATAAAGCAGTGCAGGACAAAACACAATTCTTTCAATCAATTTATGAGGTTTCTAAAAAAAATTTTTTTTTGAGGGATGGGATTTCTGGAACGGGTGAACCTTTGGGTTTTTCAAGGAAATCTCTGACCTTCCTGTATCATCACCAAAAATATTAGTTTTATTAAAATTCAACTTTTTATTTTTTTTAGTTGAGATGAATAAAAGGATGAATTCCTTTGTGGATTTTAAGGAAATTTCTGACTTTCTAGACATCATCAAAATCTTGTTTTAATTAAAATTCTTATTTTTAGGGCTGGACTAACACTTGTGAATCACTTTGTCTTTTGTGCAACTCTCTTAGACTTAAAAATCCAGTATGGCAAAGTTTGGCATCTGCCCAATTTGCTTCTGTTGGAATGCACAAAATTGCTTCAAAATTTTGTTCTCAACTTGCACAACTTATTGCAGAATTTAATACAAAGGAAACTAAATTGTTTGTTTTTTTAAATTAATTTTTATGAATATTTTTTTTTTTAGTTTTCTTTCAACATTATTATCTGCTGTTTTAATGAATCAACTTACTTGGGTTGCTAGTGTTGCACCTCCAGAAAAGTGCTCAAATGATAATAATTGTTCTCTTCTTTTGGGAATGGTTTGTTTTTCATTTTCTTTTATTTTGTGGAGTTTGGGGTTTTTTTTATGGGCCAAAAATTTTTTTAATTTTTGGACTGCTAGGCCTGGATCCAGGATTTTTCAAAAATCTTTTTTTTTTAACTTAATTTTTCCTTCTTTTTAAAGAATTCATCAAACCAAAATAACAACAAAATTAATTATTATAATCCAACTGTTGCTCAACTTTTGGAGCTTTATTATGGTGTTGGAACAGATTCAGTATTGTCTGTTAGTGGTCCAGAAGGCTTATTAAATAACTCAAACACCACAAATAATTCAAATTTATGCAATAATAGTCAATTAACAAAAATTGTTGTTGTTGGTGATAAACCTGAAAAGATTGCTCTTTTATTACGTGTTTTGTCTTATTTTGTTCGTTGTTCATCAGTTGAAAGTAAAAGAAGTTATGGTTTGTTGATTTTTTGATAATTTTTTTTTAATTAAAAAAAATTTTTTTTAGAATTATTAGCAGAATGTGGAACATTCAAATTTAATGGAGAACCACCAGAATTACACGATTTTGGAAGAACTTTAATGGCTGGAGTTTGTAATGCTTATTCTCCACATTTTGTTCTTTCAGGTTTTCTTTTTAAATTTTTTATTTCTTTAATAATTTTTTTTAAAGGCATTCAAGTCCAACCTCCCCATTTTAACAATCTTCAAAAATCAACAACAACCAAATTATCATCAAAAATATCAACTTCAACTCCAACAAATTTATTTTCAATCGATTCAATATTTAATACAATTTGTGAAGATGTTCGTCATCCAATGGGAGAGCCTTGTTCAAATAGCCAAATATCTGCATTATTAAATAATTCTAATAATTCAAGTAATGGAAGTGGTTGTTTATCACCTACTACTACTACAACAACAAATAATTCACTTTCTATAGATCATCAAAATAATTTATTATTATTAAAAAGTGAAGGAACAAGAAATTCAATTGGACAACAACAGCAACAATTTAATGGTAAAAGTGTTTCTTCTGTTCCGGTTGCTGCTAAAGGTTAGGATTTCAATTTAGAAAAATTTTTAATTAAAATTTTGTTTATTTTTCGAAAGTTGACTTTTTTTAATTTTTTGACATTTTGAATTTTAACATTTCTAATTATTGACGTTTCGAATTTTTATATTTTGAAATATTAATTTAAAAATTTTCTTTTTGGTAATTTTTAAAATATTTTTTCTTCTTTTAGTCACTACAAGCCCAAAGAAGCGTAATGCCAACACTGCAAGTGGTAGTAGTTGTTGTACAACACCCATAATGGCAAAAAGTTCTTCTTTGGTTATATTTATTGATATGTGCAATTTAGACGTTCGGGTATGGATTTAAATGATTAAAAAAAAATTTTTCAATTTTTTAAAGATTATAACCTCCGATAAATGTCAAGTTGATGATACTCATTTTGTTTGTCCTTCTGATGCTGTTACTTCAATGCTTGAAGAATTTGCTGAATTATATCAGTAAATTTTTTTTTTAATTAATTTCTTTCTTTAATTTTTTATTGTTTTTAAAGATATAAATGTGCTCCAGACTTTCTTTTATCATTCCTTGAAGACCATTTGGTATCTCTTTTAGACAAATCTAATGTTCTCGTTAATTTGGTGAAAACTACAGGTTTATAATTTTTCATTAAAGAATTTTCTGTTTGAAAACTTGACGTTTTGTATTTCTGACATTTTCGAAATTTGGCATTTCAAAATTTTACATTTTGAAATATTAGCTTTTTGAAATAATTTTTTTAAGTTTTTAAAATTTTTTTAATTTTGAAGTTTATTTTTAAAATAGATGGCAATGATCCTCTCCCAATGGAAAAAGTTTCTTCAATTTTGGGCTGTGATTGTTCTGATCTTCGCCTTATATTAAACATTGCTGGTGTTTATTCTCCAGATGTTTTGGCGACTGCTTGTTAAAAAGTAAATATATTTTGTTTTAAAAATATAAGAAAAAGAAAAGCTTATTTTTCATATAAAAAATGACTGCCGTAATCAAAAAAATTTTTTTTATTTATTTTTCTCTTTAAAAATATTTAAAAAAGAGACTATTTTATTTAAATTTTCTGCCCTTATTTAGGGGTAGATAAAGAGGAGGTGCTTATAAAAAATAATATATATTCTCTCTATAAATGTAAAAAATTTTTTATTTTATTTTTTTTCTATCAATCACTCATATATCTCCCCACAATAGAGAATATATAAAAAAATGTCTATACAATATATATTTATTTTTTTGGCAAATTTCACATTTTATAATTATATATATTTTTTTGTTTCATTTATCTTTATTTAAATAAATGAAAATATTAAAAAAGGGGGGATCGAACCAGAAAATTCTGATTTTTTTATTTTGACTGTATTTTTGTGTTTTCAATGTTTGTTTCCGGTTTTGACAGTTACTATTTATTGTATTTTGTGACTGTATTTTCCTGCTTTTTGTATTTTCTTTTTTTTTAAGTTCGATCCCCTACAATAGAATATTATTTTAAAAACAATGTATTTTTCTTTTATGCATTAAAAATATGCTCCAAAACATTTGACTAAATAAACGTTTTAAAAATATTTTCTGAAAATTCATATCAAAAATTAAATTTAAAAATAAGTCTACAATTTTTGAATATTTATTTAAGAATATTCTCTCTCTAATAAATAACTATAAAACGCTTCAATTTAATTTTTTTTGTTTTCCCTCGGTTATTGTTTTTTTTTCTTTTTTTATATTGCTCATTGAATGCGCTATTTTTTTTTAATTATTTTTTTATTCTTAAAGAAATGTTTTCGGCATTTTCGATTTTTTTAAATTTTTTTTTTTCTAAAATTTTTCTCAAAAGAAAATATTGCGCAATTAATTATATAGACTACCACAGACTTCTCTTCTAAAAAAATTATATTTATATATATTTTGTATATATTTTTATTTATTTTTTAAATTGCCGCATATATAACAAGACGCTCATACACATTGTATTATATATTTATTTTATTTTTGGTTAAAATTAGGGATTGAAAAAATTTTTTGTTGGATTAATTTTCTATAAAATACAATCCCTAATTTATGTTTTTCATATATCCACACTTTATGTATATACTCAGACCTTTCAGGCCACTTTAAAAAATTTTTTTTTTGGTTATCTCATGTTTCCAATTTTTGTGGATGAATTTTTTAATTTTTTGGCAAAAAAATTAATTGAAAATTTTTTTTTTAAATTCATCCACCTTAAAGGACCGACATTATATAAGGGAATGATGTTTTGATAATTTAAAATTTTTTAGATTAAAAATTTTTTTTTTAAAAATCATTCCCTTATATTTTAAAGAACTTGTGTAAATAATTGCCGGGAGATTTTATTATTATTTATATTTTGTCCTGCTCAACTGCCTTATATATAATTAAGTATTTGTCTATTAAAAATATATATTCAGCAAATTTTATTTTATTATATCACACATATAATTTTGGAATTTAAAAAAAGAATAA
Organism: Meloidogyne hapla; assembly: GCA_000172435.1. NCBI lineage: Eukaryota > Metazoa > Nematoda > Chromadorea > Rhabditida > Meloidogynidae > Meloidogyne > Meloidogyne hapla. The sequence continues at coordinate 5,605 of ABLG01000768.1, read as the reverse complement.
AAATTTTGGTTTAAAAATTGTGTTTTTTTTTGTTTTTTTATTAATCGTTTCGAATAACGAATTTAATTTATTTTTTCTTTTTTTTTTAAATATTTTTAGAATTAATTTTAAATTTAATTAATTAGTGGAGAATTGCTAGAGAACATCAACACTTTTTATTATTTATGTCTTCATTGGCATTTTTGACGTTATTTACTTGCAGTTTAAATACAATTGCTGTTGAAACTCTTTCAAAGTTTGTTTTTTATTTTTTAATTATTTTTTTATTATTTATTTTTAAAGTTTAACTGGCCGTTCAACATTCAGTTTTTTGACGTTTGCAACATTTTTGTTTATGGTTATTAATGGGTTATTTAATAAACAAATATTTTCAAAAAGGCATATTCCTTTAAGGTTTATCTTTTTATTTTTAAGAGTTTCCAAAGAATTTTTAAAAATTTTTAGTTCTTATTTGCTCATCACTATAATTTTCTTTGTTGTCAGTTTGGCGAATAATTGGGTTATTGGTCTAGGTGTTCCTTTTCCTTTAATTATTGTTTCTCGCTCAGTTAGTTAATTTAAAATTATATTTTTATTAAAAAATTCTTTTTAAAGGGTACTCTTGTAGCCAATGTAATATTAACTTGTTTACTTCAAAATAGATGGTATTCAATCAACCGAATCGCTTCAGTTTTGGCTGTGACTTGTGGCATAATATTTTTCACTTTGTCTAGTCAAACAAATTCTTTTGTGGAAGAGAATGATTTTGGAATGCCTATTTTGGTTTTAGGTTTTTTTATTTATTTTTTGACTTTTTTTGAATTTTTCAAGGAATTTTGATTTTATCATTAACAATGTTTGCTTCAGCCTATTTGGGTATTTTACAAGAAAATATTTTTGCTCAATATGGAAAATATCCTGATGAAATGATGTTTTATGTGGTATTTTTTAATTAAAAATTTATTTTTTAAAATTAATTTTTATTAATTTCGGCATCTTCTCTCTCTCCCACTTTTTGTATTTGTGGGTAAAGAAATTCAAAATGATTTTAAATTTTATTGGAATGCTTCAAACAGAACAATACTTTTCTTGCTTATTGGCGCCATTATTTGTTTACAGTTAGTTTTTAATTTTTAAAATTTGTTTCAAATTTGAATACAAAAGGCTCTTTTGTATTTTTCCGGAAAGTTTTATTTATTTTCTGATACTTCTGTATTCTTTCCGGTTCTATTTTCTTTCCGGAAAGTTTTTATTTTTCAAGTTTTATTTATTCTTATTTTATTTGCTTCCGGAAAGTTTTTGTTTCTTTTACTTTTGTATTTTATCCGGTTTCTAAAATAAAACCTTTCCGGAAAGTTTATTTATTCTTTCAGGTTTATTTGTATTCAAAGTGTTTATCGCCTAACCTCAACATTAAATTCATTACAAATTACAATGCTTCTAACACTTCGAAAGTTTCTAAACATTTTCTTTTCAATTTTATTATTTAAACATCAATTTGGTTGGCAACATTTTTTATCGACAACATTAGTTTTGGTTGGAACTTTTACTTTTTATGAAGGACATTTAAAATTTATTGAATGGATTGGAAATGGAAGAAAAAAGAAAATTTAATCTTTTTTATTTTTTTACTTCCAAACGATTAAAAATCAATAAAAAAAAATTTTTTTTTGCTTCATGTTTGTATTTTTCAAAATCAATTATCTTTATAATTTTAATTATTTTTTGTTGTTCATTTTTTAGAAAGATTTTCTAAAAAAATGAAAATTTTCTGCGATAATTTAGTGAAAAAAGGATTTTCTCATTGGACCCTAGTGTCCATTTTCAAAATAATTATTTTCTAGAAAATTGGCATTTTGTTATATTTTTTCGAGAACAAAACATCTTTTTTTCTCTACCACATACTATTTTTCCATTTATTGAGATTTGCAAGAAGACGCATTGAGTTGACGAGTTTCAACAAATGCTGGGTTTCTGCTTTAATTTTGATGACTTGCGCTGGCTGGAACAAAGTTTTTTAATTTTACCCCATCCCCCCCCCCCCTTTTTCGAACAAAACTTGCGGGTGTTTTCGTAAATTTTGTAATAAAAACTAATTTATCAGGATTTTTAGATTCAACAGCAGATTGGCCATTCAAAATGTGGCGCCACTAGGACTTGAACATCAAAACTGCCTTGAACCTTCAAGTTTGTTTTGATTTTCTAAATTCTGAAAATAAGTAAATTATTTGTAGAACTCCTCTTAGAACTTCAAGGCAGATGCTGGAGATGGAAGATGAGGCTCATAAATTGGAAGTCTTGTTGCCGCTGCTGTACATGCTTCGTGCACTTGTTGCCGCTGCTGTACATGCTTCGTGCACTTGTTGCCGCTGCTGTACATGCTTCGTGCACTTGTCGTGATTCACTTTTACATCAACACATTGCACTCCCTTATGGTTAGTTTAAATTCTCCTTAATAAAAATCATTTTAATTATTCAGCATGTTTACATCCCCAAAGAAGTCCGCCAAAAATCAAGCCAGAAGAGAAACAGATTGGCAATGTCATGCCCCAGAAGAGCAGACGCGTCGTTTGAAGGGCCAACCAATTACCGAAGAAATGAAGAACTTCAAAGTCTATTCCCACTTACGTCGTGTCCGTGATGCTGCTCAAATGAAAGGAAAGCGTGACAAGAAGGCTAAGAAAGCCACAAATTGAGGTTTTCTTTAGAAATTTAATAATTCCTAATAAAACAAATAATTTCTAAAAAAACTGGACAAGCACCAGCTCATTCTGCCCCCAAATCTGCAAAAACGGAAGATGAAGAACAAACAATGGCGAACAATGACTCCACAATCTTCATCTTTGCAATGTTGGTTTAATTTTTTAACTTTATTTTTTTTTTATTTTTGGTAATTTAAAATACCGCAAAGACTTCAAAATTTTTATGAATTAATTCTAACTTTCAGAAATGTTATTAAATAATTTTAAAATAAATTTAAACAAAAAAGAAAGCAATAGACCCAGACGGGGTTCGAACCCTCGTCATCTTTAACTAAAAAATAAATACGTAACCACTACGCCACGGAAAATTTTTTTTAATTTTTTTAAAGGTTTTTAATCCAATTTTAGATCAACTGATGATGGTTGAAGATGACGAATAACTTGAAGATGAAAAGAAGAAGATGATAAATATTTTTATTTAAAAATGTTTTATTTTTATAAATTTATTTGGGGTTTTAAAAATAAATTTTTTACGTTGTATTTATCATTTTTATAATCTGGAAAATAAATATATAGATTTATTGATTTTTCATCAACTTTTAAATTAAAAATGAGACATTTTGTCGTATATAGGAAAATGTGGCATTTTGTCGTTTAAGAGAAATGTGGCATTTTGTCTTATATACGGAATTGAGGTATTTTGTCGTATGTAGGCAAACTGGCATTTTGTCGCTAGTGTGACATTTTGTGTCTGAGAAATAGTGTAGTTAGAGAAAAGAGTTATTTGTAGAGAATTGCAAATTTTAAAAATACGATTATTTTGGCATATTGTAACGAATAAAGGACATTTTATACAAGAATGGGACTATAGAGTCCTGACAATTGAGTCTAAGTCAATTTAAAAAAGTTATAATGAATTTTAAAAATTTGCGTTTTTTGCGCACATCTCTAAATAATTAACAGTGGACATAGGCGAAATAGTGTGGTTAGAGAAAAGAGTTATTTGTGGAGAATTGAGAAATTTAAGAATTCGTTTAATTTGGTATTTTTCAAAGAAATAAAGAATATTTTGTATCAAAATGGGACAATACAGTCCTGCCAATTGAGTCTTTATAGTTTTTAAAATATTTTTTGAAAATTTGAAATTGGAGGATTACGGTAGCGTGAATTACGTAAATAGTCAAAATTTTAAACTGAATATTTTGATCCAATTTTGGCATGGTTGGATAGAGCTCGTCGAGATGAGTCGAACGAGGTATAATTTGTTACATTACAGTAACTTTTAGGAAAGAAAATTGCGTTTGAAGTTTAAAGAAAAATCACTAAATTGAAGATCACCCCCAAAACTTTCAGCCGGAATAACTCGAAGTCCCTTTGTTAGATCAGGATGAGTGATACCTCATTCGATTCCTTATCAAAAACTGTACAACATATCAAAAAATTGGGCAATTTTATCGTGCCGTTTTTAAGATATTGATCAATGAAATATGATATTTTGGAGAAATAGTCAAAATTTTAAACTAAATATTTTGATCCAATTTTGGTATAGTTGGATAGAGCTCGTCGAGACGAGTCGAACGAGGTATAATTTGTTACATTACAGTAATTTTTAAGAAAGAAAAATGCGTTTGAATTTAAGCGAAAAATCACTAAAATAGCCAATCCAGAAGGTCACCACTAAAAAGTCAACTAGATTGTCGATTCCAGAAGACAAAATCTAAAGGCCTTAACTCAGCCAAAAATGCTAAAATCTCCTTGAAATTTTGGGATACTGTAGATAAGATGTGGGCCTATATTGATACAAAAAATCAAGAAATGTTATCGATTTAAAACTTTTTTATAGGTCCTAGAATTTTGATCGGAGAAGAACATATTTAACTTCAGAGTCATCTGACTCTAAAGGCCTTAACTCAGCCAAAAATGCTAAAATCTCCTTGAAATTTTGGGATACTGTAGATAAGATGTGGGCCTATATTGACTACAAAAAATCAAGAAATGTTATCGATTTAAAACTTTTTTATAGGTCCTAGAATTTTGATCGGAGAAGAACATATTTAACTTCAGAGTCATCTGACTCTAAAGGCCTTAACTCAGCCAAAAATGCTAAAATCTCCTTGAAATTTTGGGATACTGTAGATAAGATGTGGGCCTATATTGATACAAAAAATCAAGAAATGTTATCGATTTAAAACTTTTTTATAGGTCCTAGAATTTTGATCGGAGAAGAACATATTTAACTTCAGAGTCACCTGACTCTAAAGGCCTTAACTCAGCCAAAAATGCTAAAATCTCCTTGAAATTTTGGGATACTGTAGATAAGATGTGGGCCTATATTGATACAAAAAATCAAGAAATGTTATCGATTTAAAACTTTTTTATAGGTCCTAGAATTTTGATCGGAGAAGAACATATTTAACTTCAGAGTCATCTGACTCTAAAGGCCTTAACTCAGCCAAAAATGCTAAAATCTCCTTGAAATTTTGGGATACTGTAGATAAGATGTGGGCCTATATTGATACAAAAAATCAAGAAATGTTATCGATTTAAAACTTTTTTATAGGTCCTAGAATTTTGATCGGAGAAGAACATATTTAACTTCAGAGTCACCTGACTCTAAAGGCCTTAACTCAGCCAAAAATGCTAAAATCTCCTTGAAATTTTGGGATACTGTAGATAAGATGTGGGCCTATATTGATACAAAAAATCAAGAAATGTTATCGATTTAAAACTTTTTTATAGGTCCTAGAATTTTGATCGGAGAAGAACATATTTAACTTCAGAGTCACCTGACTCTAAAGGCCTTAACTCAGCCAAAAATGCTAAAATCTCCTTGAAATTTTGGGATACTGTAGATAAGATGTGGGCCTATATTGATACAAAAAATCAAGAAATGTTATCGATTTAAAACTTTTTTATAGGTCCTA
>ABLG01000770.1:0-18172 GCA_000172435.1 Meloidogyne hapla | reverse complement strand
GAATATATAATGGAAAATATAATCCGGAAAACAATAAGGAAAAAAATAAATATATTCTGAATATAATCAGGAAAATATAAATGTACTGTATTACTTCCGGAAAATACAAGTGAATAAATAAATTATTTCCGGAAGATAATATTTATTTCTGTTTATTACTGTATTTACTTATAAAAAATTGTAGACATCAGAGTTTTTATCAGAATGTCTATTAGAGTATTAAACATTTTTATATTTTAAATCCACAAATTTTATAAAATATATATTAAGCAAATATACTAGTTTTTTATCAATATTCTTAAGGATTAAATTTTGCATAAAGACGGACATAAAGAATTTTAAGAAAAAAATATAGTGGAAGGTAGTGACAGTGGGAAAAAGCATTTTTTATTACTAATTGCTAATTACGAATAAATGATGTGAAGCAAATTAGCAGTAAAAAAGGACAGGAAATTTAAAAATGGAAAAAATATTTATGTATTTGTTAAAGATTTTTAGAAGGATTTTTAAGGACATTTTTGGGATAAAAAAAGAAAAAAAAACAAAATTTTAGGTTTATTTTAAACGGAAATTATTTAATGGAAAAATAAACTTCCCTTTTAAAAGTAAATAAAAATAAAAACAAAGTTAATTATTTTATATCATGCGTAATGTTAGTGAGATTTATTTTAATTTTTATTTAAATCATTATTGCTTGTTTTATCAAAATTTAGCTTCAATTATTTTTTTTATTTCTTACGGCCAACAGGGATATTCAAAGGACCTTCCTTCCCTTCTAGGAAAAATGTTGTACATTCACCTTTCCCCTATAGAAATATTTTTTAAAATATTTAATTAAAAAGAATAATCTCACTTTAACATCAACTTTCCCACGCTCTACAACAATAAATTGATGGTAGAAGCAACGAAGTAAATTACACGATGATTCACTTATCTTTCAAATAAATATTTTTAATTAATAAAGAAGGGAAAATACTTGAATTTTATTGGAAACACCACTAGACTCCTAAAAATATAATAGAATTAATTTTAAAAAATAAAAAATGGAGAAAACCATTCGAGAAGCCATATTGACAGTGTCACCGAATAAACAATAGCGAGGAGCTGCAATTCCAACCTATTGTATAATTAAACTTGTTTTACAAATGATATGAAAATAAAGAAAAATTACTAACAACTCCAGCAGCAACAGAACCACTGTGAAATCCGATGCGTACCTTAAAGTGAGAGAAAGTTAATAAAAAAACTCCGGAAAAATCAGAATATCTTATATTCTATCTATTATCCGGAGTTTATTTTCTATAAAGTTTCCGGAAAGTTTATTTTATTTAATTCAAGTTTATTAATATTTAATATATTTTCTGGAAAAATCGGAATTGCAACTTTAAAAATACAATAAACTTACCATCATAATCTCTTCTGGTCGATGTGCAACTTTAAAGTTGGCTACGAACTGTAAATACAATTGTAAAATATTAAAAAGAAGTTTATTTTTAGAATAACTAACAGAGCGCATTTTTAATGCAATATCTGCAATATGTTGAACGTGAGCATTTCCATTTTCACGAGGAACACCAGAAACAATCATATAAGCGTCTCCAATCTATTTTTTAATAAATTATAAATTCAAAATAATTTTTATTTGATTTATTTACAGTTTCAACTTTATAAGCGTCATGTTTTGCAATAATTGAATCAAATCCAGAGAATAAATCATTGAGGAAATTAACAACTTGGAGAGGCGTTGAATTGCTTGCCATTCTAGTGAATCCACGAATATCAGAGAAAAGGACTGTTGCATTCAAATAGAGTTGGGGAGGGACTGCTCGACCGGCCTTGAGATCATCAGCAATTGTACTGTGATATTTTAATGATTTTGGAAATTTAAAAAAATTATTACGCAGGCAGCATATTTTTCAACAATCTGTCAGCTTGTTGTTGAGCTTCTTCAAGTAATTGAGTTCTTTCTTTAACAAGTAATTCTAAATTTGTAGTATAATCCTCCATCATTTTCATCATTTGATCTACAAGAGAACCACTTCCGGTAGATTTTAAATTTGCGTTTACAATTGCTTTAATTCTTTTAATATTAGGACGCATTTCCGGTAATTCTAACCAACATGCTTCCAATGCCTTGAATAAAAAGAAATTTTAAAACTTTAAAAAAAGTTTCTTTATATTATTTTGTAATTGTAATTTTTTTGAATTGTAATTTGTAAACTTAAAAAGTTTATTTTTGATATTTTACAAATTTGATTTAATTAATTGTAATTTTAATTCTATTTTGTAATTTCAATTTAATTATTCTGATTTACCGAAAGAAGTTGTAAATTATAAGCCTCCTCATTTGCTGCAATTTGTTGTTGATTGGGAAAGGTTGGACGTATAATTTGATCATCCTCATTGGCAAGAGCTATTTTTTGAAGAATTTCTTTAAAAAATTAAAATTATTTTTCTCTTTAAAAATTCTCATTTACTTGAAGGAGGTAAATTTCTTTCATAAAAAGGTTCCAATTTAAACAAAATTTGGTATAAAACCATTCCCAATCCGTACATATCCGAAGAAGGTGATCCTTGTGGGATGTGCTTTGTTGAAATAAATTCTCTAATTATTTCTGGTGCTTGTTGAATAAATTCTGAAAAATCAAAAAGTTTGTTTTATTCAAGTTTATTATATTAAAGTTTATTTTATTCAAGTTTATTATATTAAGGTTTATTTTATTCAAGTTTATTATATTAAGGTTTATTTTATTCAAGTTTATTTTAAATATTATTTTTATATTCTACATTTTTCTGTTTAATTGCAACTTAACAGCTTTAAAAATAATTTCAACTCAAAATTTAAATAAATTTTAAAATTTTCTCCTCACTTTTTGTAGTATTTTTCTCCCTCATTCTAACATTAGCCAAATCTTCTTCTTCACTTCCTTTACTTTCAGATTCTGTATTATTATTATCCCTTCTTTTTTCTACTCTTTTTCTTCCACCTCCACGTCTTCCACCACCACCTTCATCACCTCCATCATCACCACCACCTCCATCTTCATTATTATTTCCACCTCTTTTTGGCCTTTCTTTTTCTCGAATTCTTTCCCTTTCTTTTTTCATTTTTAATAATTCACTTTCACTTATATATTTTAATTCATTATGACGTAATTTATCTCCAATAATCTCTTCAGTAACAAAACTTGTTAATTTAATATTCCAGTTTGAATCGACGAGACAATTTTGTAGGCATAAAAAGCCGTGATATTTAAGTGTTGAAGTGTGGAGGAAGAAAAGACCCTTAAAATAAAAATTTTAATTTTTGTCCTTATATTTTCTTATATTTGTCCTTATTTTTTAAAATTATTTCATCTTACCTTCACAACATCTTTAGCAAATGAAACTTGAAAATTTCGACTTATTTTTAATTCTTCGTTGAATAGAACATCCTGAAGTAATTATTTTTATTTAAATTATTTTTAAAAATATTCTCACTTCCAAGCTTCCCCGCTGGCATAATAACCAAAGAACAATAAATTCGTTTTGTTGGTTAAAAGAAATTCCATAAAACTGTAAAAATAAAATTTAAAAAATTATTTTTTTATTTTCTCCCATACTTTATTTAAATTTTCATTTTCCATAACTTTCAACTCCTTTAAACGAGCCAAATCGTGTTTATTAAAAGTCACTGAACGTGTTTGTGAATATCTTTTGTAAGAGCATTTAACCCCATTAGCTACAGCTTGTTTTGCTGACAGACGGCTGTTAGCTCTAGAGCCTATGCTTCCTTGAAGAGAAGAACTGTCGTGAGATAAAGTTTTGCTATGAGCTGAGGTTGAGCCTGATTTCTTAAAAATAAATATTTTTTACTAAAAATATTTTTAAAGTATTCACCTTTGAACGTTCTTCAAGTAGACGAACTTGCTCTCTAGGGATGCGCCAAGTCATGTCGTAAAGCATTCTTTCTTTCCTATAAAAATATTAAATTTTTAAAAATAATTTAAAATTAAACAAACTCTTTCATATAGAGGAGATAGCCAAGTGGAATAATCACTTAAATTTAATTAAAAAATATTCTTTTTATTTTTAATCAAATACCTCCAAGAAAGATAAGCACACCAATAAACATATAGACAGAGGTATAATCACAAAGACCTCCGTCAAATCCACACTTTGGCATGTCTTGAGGCATAAATCCATCATAACTAAATTTAGAAAATATTCCTTATTTTTATAAATGTCCTTATAAATGTCCTTATATTTTTAAAATTCTATTATGTCACCAACCTACTCCAATAATGACTCATAACTTCATGAGCAACCTTAATTTATTATTGAATTAATAAATTATTATTATATTTACGTGCTCTGAACAATCATTTTCAGACATTGCACATTTATGTTTATCGCCAAGTCGCGCAGTTAATTCTACAACAATACGCATTGTTCCATTTTTAATGTGATATGTTGCTACAAAAATAAGTTTTATTTATTCCAAGTTTTATATATTCTATTACAAAAATAAGTTTATTTATTTATTCTATTTTGTTTCCGGAAAATGTTTCCGTAAGGTTTTATTTTTCTTTTTATTATTTCAAGTTTATTTTTTGTATTTTTATATTACCATAGCTAGGCACTCGGATCGCCTTGTTGTTCATCAGTACTTGACCTGTAACCCCAATAAATTGACGCGCTGTCATCTGAATTATTTAATATTAAGTAATATTTGTATTTTAAATATTTTACTTTCTTCCAAATAAATGATCCATCCATAAATCTGTAGAGGAAAAATTAACTTTTGTTTTCAATTTAATAGAATCGTACATTGAGTGATTTTTTGTTTCCTCATAAGCATCTCGAACAGCCAGTCCATATAGGAAAAGCGCATCGTAGAGAGACATGTAGCTAAGGGTTGCATACTGAAAAATAAGTTCAAGTTTACAACTTTAAAAATATATTTTAATTTTTAATATTTACATAGCTGCTGATTATTCCAGTCATTTTATTAAAACGCTGCTCAAAGTCTTCAATAAACTTCTTGTCATAGCCGTGGGCAGTAATTACAACGGCATCATCAAAAGCTGTTTTAGTCTCTTGTTTTTCTACGTTGCTAGCTTCCCATGGATAATGATCATGCATCTAAAAATTGTAAACTTTAAATTATATTTCATTAAAATAAAAAGTAAGTCACTTACATGAGCGAGCCATGGAATTATATAGACGTATTCTAAATTTAACAAAAAAAGTTTCAGGAAAGTTTGTAAATTCTATTATCCTTTAAAATTTGTAAATTATGTTTCTTTCCGGTAAATTGTACTTTTCTTCCCGGAAAGTTTGCATATTCTTATTTGTTTCCGTTAAGTTTGTAAATTCTATTTATTCTTTCCGGAAAGTTTGTAATCTCATGTTTATTGTATTTTCCGGAAAATATATTTAAATTTGTAATTTAAACATAAATTATTTTACAAACCAGTAGTCTTCATATGTGAGCGGTGAGCGGCAATCATAAAGTTTTTAGAACTATGTAAATCCATTCCCATTTCAACAATAATTACTTAAATTGAGAATTGTAATTTAATTACTTATTTAAATTCACTTCTTGCTCTATTTCTCAATTGTTTTAATTTTCCTGTAGCGATAATTTCATCTGGCGTCATATAAGGGTCTAATTCAATTTCAACATTAATTTCTATCTGAGCATCCTTCAGGTAGCTTTTTAGGGAATGTAGTGAAAGACGTTCAAAATTAACACTTGCTTTGACTAATCCAACCTCAAAAAAAAATTAATAATCGAATATTATTCATTTTTAAATAAATGTTTCCACCTGTTTCCACCCATAAAGTTGAATAAATGTTTGGGTTGCTCTAGCCATTTCAGTTGCTGAGGTTAATGCTACAGAGCCGAGAGTGTCAAAAACTGTATTTTTAAATTATTTTTATTTAAATAAATTCTGAAATTAAAATATTTGTTTACCTGTTCGATCAGAAAGAGCGTCATCTCCAGAAAGGTGAGCGATAATAGGAACTTAATTAAAATATGAATTTTAAATTATAATTAATTATTTTAATTGTTTACCATTCCAACGAGAAGCAAGACGTCCAATAACAAGCATTTCTTAAAAAGAATGTTTGCTTAATATTTATATTTTCATATTTTCGAACCATTATTGCATCCAGGGCCGAAATAAACACTAGCATTTCGCATATAGTGAAGGAAAGCAGCGTGTTCCACTCCACTCAGACGATTACAAGATTCCATTGTGATCACCTTAAAGAGAAGAAATCAATTTAATTTTCTAAAATATTCTACTTGAAAATTGATAGATGGTGGCAAAATAGCTCTTTCTTTCATATCTGTATGACACATTGCTAGAACTTGAGGCTTAAAATTTAAAATAAAACTTGAATAAAATAAATAAATACTTCATTTATTATATTTGGATTATTAGGTTGCAAATGAGCTACTTTTATTACATTTATTGATATGCTAGTTTTTAAAGCGACGATAAAAAGAAACAATTTTAATATTAAGATCATTCCGGTTGAATTGAGTTCTATTAACTAAATAATTAAACTTGTTAGGTTGAATTATATTACAACTTGTATGTTCCGGAAAGTTGTAAAATATATAAAACTTTCAGGAAAATATAAACGTATTTTTGCTTCCGGAAAGTTTTTAATACAACTTGAATATACAGTAAACAAGCTTTTATTTAATTACGCCTTCTTAGCATTGAATATAAGTTCCGATATATATATTCCGGAAAGTTTTAAAAATAGAGTCTCTTTTTTATGAAGAAAATGCTGTAATTCTGATAAAATATAAATATTATATATACAGCTATTTATCACCAATTTAAAGAAATTTCTTATATTAATTCTTTAATGCTTAAATAGATAAAGTTGGTGTATAATAAGTAATAAAAAAAGTAAAAGGAATTAAAGATGGTTTTGACATTAGGATTATGCCCAAGAAATGCGCGATTTTTAAGTTTATGACGCTAATGACTTTTTAATGGATGTCTTAATACTTTTTTCTTATGAAATGGGATATTATTTTTTTAAATTTGTAATATTATATAAATAATATTTTAAAATAAAATTTATTTAAAAATAAATTTTTTGACGTCAAATTAATTTTTTTTGAAATATTTTTGAAAAACTAGATTAAGTAAAAAATTTTATAACTATCACAAAAATATAAATTTTAAATATCGACATAAAATTAAAAAATATAAAAAAACATGAATATCGTCATTTCTAGCTTCATACAGATCAGAGAGATTAAAGCTTTTAACATTCCTCCAATAAAGGATTCTTCATATCTCGAAACGCGTCAACAAGTTTACGAACAGTTTGACGCTTAAATAATAATTTAAATAATTTTTTAATTGTTATTAAACGTGTTTCCGGAAAAAGGTTTAAATCATTCCGGAAAATAATATATTGCATTGAAAAATGAACTTTCCGGAAAATAAAAAAAAAAAAGAAACAATTTTAATATTAAGATCATTAACTTCTTCCGGAATTTTTATTTATTAAACTTGAATATAAAACTTTAAATATAAAGTTCAGGCAAATATTACAGTATTATACTATTATATACATCAAACACCATAATATTTTTAGAGGATATAAAAAACTTAATTAATAATACTTAAACCCAAGCGTCACTTAATCCAAACATTTAAACTAAAATGTCATTTATGTATAGTTTTTTAACTTCCTTGTTTTACGTTTAATATTTACGTAAATAAATGATTAAAAAACATTTTAAAAATTCAAAAAAAATTCAAAAAATTTCAAAAAAAAAATTATTAAAAATTATTAAAAATTTACCTGTACAACAGAACTACTAAAAACACCATCCGCCATTCCATTATTTTCATCTCCACTCTTTTTAGGCCCAGTATTATTTCTTATTTCATCCACAACTTGTTGTAACCATCTTTCTGCTTGTTTTAGAACAGATTCTCTTTTTGCCCAAAAATGTCTTTTAATTATATCTCGAAAATAAATTGGGCCATTTTTCCATTGTTCATAAATTGCATAAACTAGTGTTGCATTTTCTATGTGTAAATTGTATTTTCGGGAAGATTCGTCTCCTTTTGGTGTTCCCTGATTTTTTTCGTATCCAGGCTCGTTGAAATAGGGCTGGTGGACAAAAATGAGTCCCTAAAATAAATTTTGAATTTTTTTTGAGTTTTCCGGAATTTTAAATATTTTTCTACCTGAATAGAAATTAAAACTTGAAGGAGAGACCTTAAAATAAAAAGTCATTAAAATAAAAGTTGTTGAACTTAAAATAAAAAGTAAAAATAATTATTTTTAAATAAATACTATATTTTACTAATTATTTTATTCTTCCAATAAAATATATTAAATTACTCACATTAAAGGACTCCATTTTTCCTCAGGCCTTCCTTCCCAAGTGCCGAGAATTGAAAGACAAATTTTGCCGTCGTTGTATAAATTTGGATTGAAACTGAAAGAAAATAGGAATTTTAGAAATTTAAAAAAATCTTTAGAGAAACTCACCGAACATTACCAGAGCCAGTAGTAAGAAATGAGCACTTTGGGGGTTGTTGTGGGTAATTTACAGGGAAAAACACATCAAATTCAAAAAGTCCATTTTGGTATGGAGTATCATCTGGACCAGATATTAATACCTAAATATATTTAGAAATAATTAAAATAATATTTAAATTAATTGCCTTTAGCATATCACATCTAGTTTCATCCATACAAATAAATATAGCATTTGATGCATTTAATGGAAGGGAATTGTGCATTGAAGAAAGTTCTCTAAAAACATGAAAAATAAATAAAATATCGAAAGAAAATATAAAACTTTCCGGAAAATATAAATGTTTCCGGTATGTTTAAATGACTCCGGAAAATATTTGCAAAACTTTACGGAAATATAAATGTTTTCGGTATTTTTAAATGTTTCAGGAAAATACAAATGCTTCCGGTAAATATTAATAAATGTTTCCGGAAAACATATTTAATGTATCCGGAAAATGTTTATATAAAACTTGTTTTCTAACTTTGCGATTCTCTTTGTTCTATCCTTGTGTGTTGGCGAGAATGGATTAACAGAACGAAGCTCTTTTTTGAAGCTAAATCCATAGACTGGCTTAGCTAAAAAATAAAAAGTAATTTATTTTTTTTTACAAATACAATTTTTTTACAATTTTTTTACAAAGCAAAATACTTTTACAAACTTGTTTTGTTGATATTATTGCTTTTTTGTTTTATTTAATAAAACATACTTTATTGTTTAAAGTTTATTTTTATTTTAAACTTTGTTTTAAACTTAAAGCAAGTTTTTAGAAATTAAATAAACTTGTTAAATTATTTGGAAATAAAGAACGTACCCGCATCATTAATCAATCTTAAAATAATTTTTAAAAATTATTTAAAATAATTTTTAAATTCACTTCCAAGTACTCATTTGTAATTCTCTCAACAATTCTTTATATTGTTGTATAGGTGATTGTGCGTCAATTCTAGCAATTTCTTCTCTATCCATTTGTCTTGTCATTGGTCTGATACCTCTACTCGATTTTAATCTTGCTGAATGAAAATCTCCTCCATTTCTATTTCCTTCAGATAATCCATTATAAGAGGATGTTTTGTGTAAAGGAGATGATGGAGACGATTCTTCCGAATTATCATTATTATTTAATTTTCCAAGTTCAGCAATATTAGCAAAAGAATTACTATTACGTTCTATAATTGTTGTACTTGTTGTTAAATTATTTGGAAATAAAGAACGCCGACGACGTTGAAATGCTGCAACATTTTGTTGTCCATTCTTTCTTAATAAATAACGAGGGGCACAAGAAGTTTTTACACGTTTTTCTATTGGCATTTGGCGCTCATATAAACGAGACATTCGAAGAATTACCTTTAAAAATTTTTAAAAATATTTTTTATAAAAATAAAAAAATTTTTTCTATACCTCAGAAAAATCATTAACTTTTCTAATAAAATCCATAAAAGTAATATCTGCTTCAGTTATTCCTCTTACCAACATTGGGTAATTGTTCATGTTATCACGAAACTGTGGAATTAATTCTTTGGCAATAGATTTTCCATTAGGTTTTTCTTGTTGTTTAATTAGATGAGGCAATATTGCAGGGATTCCTTAACGAAGTAAATCAAATTAAAAATTAAAAAATGTTGACCTGCCAATCCTGCAGTCAACTCGAAGAGAACCTGAGAGAAAAAGAGAAAAATAAACTTGAATAAAATAAATCTGATTAATTAAACTTAGAAAGTAAATTCTGAAAAAAAATAAACTTGAATAAAGTAACTTCTGAAAAAATAAACTTGAATAAAATAAAATTGAAAAAAAAAAATCAGAAAAAATAAACTTGAAAAAAATAAATTCTGATTAATTAAACTTTAATTAAATCAGAAAAATAAACTTTAATTAAATAAACTTTAAAACTTTTTTTTTATTTTTCTCTACCTGATATAAAGGAATATGCTGCGAAACGTCTAACACTGAATCATTGCTTAAATGGTGCGCTAATAATGGAATAACCTTAATTTATAAAAATATTTAATATTTAAAAAAATGAATTTTCTTCAAAAAGTCGAATTTAAAAGAACAAAACCCGAATTTTTGGGAAAAAATTTTTTGCATGGATATATATTTTTAAAAATTCTGATTTTTAAATAGCAAATGCTTCTATTTATTTAATGTTTTGAAGCAAATGCTTCACAACTTAATTACAGTGATATAAAACCCAATTTCAAGACGTCCAACCCAAATATTATAGAAAACCCTTCAATTGATTTATACAAAAATTTTTTTTCCAAAAAATTCTATTTTTTCTTTAAAAAATTCTATATCGTTTAATTTTTTTATTTTAATACAATAAAAAAACATTTACAACCAGAATTTGATTATTAAAACCAGAATTACAATTTGTAATTTAAAAATAATCTCTTTTTTTTACAAAAAAATTATTTTTGGCGTTTTGTTTTTATAGAAAAATGACTCACAAATTAATTTCTTTCTTTCTCTACCTTCTCTCATCAAAAATCTACTGTTATTTCTCTCTCTCTCTCTTTTATTTAGGGTTCGTATTCTCTATTCTCTTTTGGATCTAGATTTCGGTTAAATCAGATTTATGTTAAATCTTTTTAAAAATTTTAATTTTAGTTAAAAAATAATGGAAGGACAAGAGACTTTACCCATTGATGCTGAAAACATATATATTTTTATGTCCCTATTGTAGTGAGAAAATCCGGAGGCCTTGTGAACATATCAACTCAATCTACTGCAATCGAAATAAATTCTATGCCTCTAATGGTTGGTCCTTAATATTCAACTCCTGTTTGGACAACAAATTAACTGATACAACAACACTTACAAACTTTTTAAATTCTCAAAATGGCACTTCAATTGTATAATATCTTTATATATATTTTTTTATTATTTGTTTTAGCTGTATGTTGTCCGTAAAGGCCCACTTTTATCTCACTTGTGTTATGTTGGCGTGTGTCGTTCTTTGAGAAGGCGCTTTGATTATCATAATTATAAAAAAACTTTTTCAAATTTTGATCAACTAGAAGTGGGAGTGTTATTCAACAATATGAGTAAGCAATGTAGTGAATTTTTGGGTAATTATTTTGTAACCATTAAAATTATACATATAATTTTTAAGAGTCCTTAATTATTTTATCAAGTTTGTTGCCTGGTAATCTTCTAAACGCGTGCTATGAATATACTAATATGCAGTCTTTTATTGGTTGCAAGAATATTGAAAATTTTCATGAAAATGTATTTTTGAATAAACAATACTAATTTTTTAAAATATAGGTTGCTAAATATCACCATTATGCTATTACACTTTTATGTAAAAACTGGCAAACAATAGAATGGGCAGATTTCAATGCAATTTGTGAAAACAATTATTTTTTTTCAAAGGAAGTAATCCAAATACTCATGACTATTATCTTCAACATATTTCTCATCCATACCCATCTAATGATGTTAAATGTGAATTGGCTAGAAAGACGGGTAAGCTAAAAATGTATTTTTAGCTAACTTCAAAATTTCAGGTCTAAAAGTTTCTCAAGTTTCTATTTGGTTTAAGAATAAAAGAAAAGCACAGAAAAAGAAATTAACAGCTAAAGAAGAGCAAAATGAACGAGAAGCAAAATGAACAAAAAAATTCATTTTTTGTTAATACTTATTTAAATGAAAATACCTGTGAATGTAAAATTTGTTCCGCCAGTATTTCATCTTCCAAATGTGGAGGCATTTCTCCATAAAACATTGAAGGGACAGAACGCCGTCGTTCACCACCTTTATAGCCAAGAGACATTTCCCAATCACAAACACGCTCTAATAGACGGTCACCCCACAAATATGCAATTAAAGCGGAAAGAAGCCAAATTAAATGTTCTTCTTGTATTGAACGTTCTTCAACTGTTCTTTCCATACTTTAAAGAAAATTAAATATTTTTTTATAATATTTTTTAATTAATCTCACTTCCATCGTGATTTTGTTGATCCTCTTCCATAACCTACACCTTTAGCTTTTGTTGGTTCTGCACTTCCTGGTCTCTTTCTAGGTGGTTGTTTAACATCTTTTGTTGCACCTTTTGCTTGTTGTGTACTACTACGACGGCTTGAAGACTTTCCTGATTTGCTTCCCACAATAAATTTTTTTCGACTTTCCCTTTCTTCTTCTGTTGCTTCTTTTGGGGATTTTTGCTGATTTTTGTCCGTTAAATTCCCATTATTTTCAACAACAGAAATGTCAACACTGTGACGCTGATGTTGTTGAGGAGAATCAAAAATTGGACTGGGTGGAGGGGGTAAGTCGAGATTACAGTGTTCGTTGATTAATAAACAAATGCGCCTTAATACACCGCGTTGAAGCATTTGTTCTTTTTCTTCGCTGGTAGCAGAAGCGAGAAGCTAATAAAAAAGAAAATTCTGATTTTAAAGTTTTAATTCAAAGTTTATTTTTTTTACAATTTTCTTTTACAATTATTATATTCTGACTACAATTCAAGTTTTAATTTTTATATTCTTAATATTCTGATTTTAAATTTCTTATATAAGAGCAAGTTTGTATTCTGATTAAAGTTTATTTAAAAATTCTGATTTTTCCACCTGAACAGCTCTCTGCATCCCATAGTTATTTTTCACCGGTTTTCGCCCAACCAACTTTAAAATTCTATTAATTGTTTCATCTAAAGTAGGCTGTTGTTGTTGTTCGTTAAAATGACTGCGTGGGGAAGAGCAAGGTGAAGCAGAAGCTGACGAAGTACAAGAAGATGAATGTACAGTTCCCATTAAATATTTAACTAAACGATCTATTATTCGGCCAAGAGAATTAGGGCAAACTAAAAAATTAAATTAAATATTAAAATAATTGACAGGTGTGTCTTTAAATGTACTTAAAAATATGCTTAATATACATTTATAAATATTTAAATAATCATATTACCATTTTATTAATATTTAATTAAAAGCCTACCCATTTTCTGTCTCAAAAAATTTTTTTTAAAGGTGATAATTTAATTTATAAAGGGGAAAAATAATTTGATAATTTAAAGTTTTACCGTTAAGTTTTAAAGAAAAGTTTTAACGGAAAACATTTTTATAAATAAATAAACCTAACTAATTATTAAAGTTGGTAAATAAGTTTATTAAAAAATAAAAACTTTAAAATAAGCATTGTCGTCAATACTTATTATTAGAGAGAGAAAACAAAGGGAAAGGCGGATAAACAAGATGTGAAAATAAAAGAAAAAGCTCATATTATTATTTTCAAAAAATTAGAGAAACTAGGGAATTAATAATTAATTAATTTGTTTTTATTTTTATTTATGGAAATGAAGCAGATGCTTTTTGATTCTTAAAATAGATGTACAGAAGTGAATTATTACAAAAATAAAATTATTGTATTTACAGAGATAATAAACTTTGTAATGTTTTTGTAATTTTTGTATTTGTAATTTGGTATTGTAATTTGGTATTTTGTATTTGTAATTTGTAATTTTGTATTTGTAATTTGGTATTTTATATTTGTAATAAGTTTATTTAAATTTTTAAGACATTTATTTAATTGTTTAAGGGTTGTAAAAACAGGTGAAAGAAAAGAACTGTCTACTTTTCAAAAAGTGTTAAATAGTTGCCATTATATAAATATTGCGAAAACAATATATTAAATGCGCATTTCGTGCCATTATTTAATTATATATTATTAATATTTTACAAGATTGAAAGGCACATGAAAGGCAAACATAAAATTGTTAAAGAAAAATGGTTCGACTACAAATTATTTTAATATGGGATAGCTTAAAGGTTTGGAGAGAAATTAATTTTTTAAATAAAAAAATAAAATAATTTTTTCGTAGGCTTGGTTACATGAAGAATATTATTTTGCCCTGTAGATATATCCTTATAAAAAATTTATAAATTATATTATCTGGGAAAATTAAATTTAATATAAAATATAAAAAGATCGGCTTGAATAAAAATTAAAGAATAAGTAAAATTTGAAGCTTAAATGACAAAAAACTTTTATTAAAAAAAGATATTCTCAATTTTCCCTGAAAATACTAAAAAAGAAGCATAAAAAGTAAAGAATTTTTTAATGAGAAATTTTAATGAAGGAAATAAAAATTAAAAAGAAAAAAAAATGCTTCAATGCAAATTAACAAGAGTCTTATTACTTTTATAATTCTCTCGAGTTTCACAAGCTAAACTACAAATTGTAAAACTTTAAAGTTAATAGATAGAAAGAGATATACGCTAAACAAAAGAGAGAATATATCAAAACTTGTTTAAAACTTTATTCAAACTTGTTTTTAATTTTACAATTGTAAAACTTTTTTTTTCATTAACTTGAAAACTTGAAAGAAAATTTTAATTTAAAAATTAAAATTCAAATAAAGAAAATTAATTTAACTTTATAATACTTTAAATGAGAAGAATTTTAAAAAAGCAACCGCGCATTCTATTTTAATCGCGCTCAATATTAATCCCTTTTTTCTATAAATAGCTTTTGAATAAATTATATTTTAAAAGAATAAATTCTTGCTTTGTTTAATGACGTTATTAATTATTTTTAATTTAAAATATATTATTGTTTTTGTTTAAAAAAGTTATAAATTTTCAAAAGGTTCAAAAATATTTTGAATAAAAATTCTATTTTCAAGGCCTTACTTAATATTAAAAATCTCATTATTTATAAAATTCTTAGAAAATTTTTTTTGGTTCTTATTCTTTTTATTTAAAGCTCAATTTCAATAAATAGACACACTAATTGATAATTCTAAAAATAAATTTAAAAAAAGGAAGAGAAAGTTGAGGGCAATTATAGACACAAATTAGTAAAAGGAAACATTTTAGTGTTAAATTTGCATAAAAGTTAAATGAAAAGATTAAAGTCTAAAAAGCTTAAAAGATCTCTTCCCTTTTTTAATAATTAATTTACAAATTATAATTATTTTTACAATTGTAAAAGTGTTAATTTAAATATAACCCTTTTTTAATAATTATTTTACAAATTATAATTATTTTTACAATTGTTAATAATTAATTTACAAATTATAATTATTTTTACAATTGTAAAAGTGTTAATTTAAATATAACCCTTTTTTAATAATGTAAAAACTTAAAACTTTAAATATTAATATAAGTTTGTAATATAAAACTTAGTTTCTTATAAAATACAAAACTTAAATACAAAAAAGAAATAAACATATTTCCTTACACATATATTGTAGCGGTAAGTTTGATTAATGTGCTTCCGGAAAGTTTTAATTCTGATGTTTATTAGTAGCTAATAAAATTGGTTGTTTATTTGTAATATTGTTAAATTTTGAATTTTTAACTTAAATCAATTTATTAAAAACATAGTTTGTTTGAAAATTTACGTATTCCGAAAAAGGACAGGTGAAAATTTTTTAAATTTTTCTTAAAATTATTTTTTTCAAGAAGAGAACAAAATCTGTTTTTTTATAATTTAATTAAAAATTAAATAAGTGAGAGACATTTTGCCCCATGACTACCGACACCAACAACTTGCGCGCATATGATGAAATTGCTGGTTATAGAAAATACACCGGTCCTTTCGTTTTAACGTGTTATTTAACTTAATAAATGGTTAAAATAAATGTCATCAGAATAAAAACTTTTCAGAATTACTAAAACTTTCCGGAAGTATATATAATAAAATTAAAAACTTTTCGGAAGCAACACGAATAGTAAAAACGTTCCGGAAATAAAAATAAACATAAAATGAAACGTACCTGAAATAAAGCAAGTTTTCCGGAAACATTTCCTCTGTCACTCTAACTTCTTATTCTGTTCTTCTCTTCTCTTTTGCAAATAAAACTTGAATTGAGACAATAAAAACAAGCAAAACATAAACAATGGTTGAAGAATAGGAACAAGCAAAGGAAGAAATAAAGGCACATAAACACCTTTAAAAAATATCAAAATTAATTTAAAGTTTAATAATTTCTCTGAAATACCATATTTTTGATCAGACGGGAAATTTAACAATTCAAGTAATGAATGATGCGTATTAGCCAATTCAGAAAAATGGCGTGCTTTTGAAGCAGATTTTGAATCTTAAAAAATTTATTTTTTATTTAAAATAAATTTTTTATTAAAAAACCAATTTCTCCATTTTCTGCCAATTGTTTGTAACTTTCAAGAAAATAAAATTTTGCTTTTGCAGCATAACTTGCAACTTCATCAGAAATTACTAGATCCTCGATTTTAGAAGCTACTAGAAAAAATAAAATTAAATTTAAAAAAATAAATATTTTACATTCATTTAAAGCATTGAGTGAATTCATAGTTTGCAATAAATTATAAATTGTTAATCGTTTTCGATGTTTTTGTAATGTTTCAATTAAATTTGAATTATTAATTGGAGGGATTGATAATTGTTTGAAAAGAATTCCCATAATTGAATTTAATAAAATTGATTCATCTGCTTCAAATTCATGAAAACAAACACCTCCCCAACTAGCTATTGCCAAACCATTTGAATATATCTAAAATGAAATAAAAATGTTTCAAGTTTAAATAAATGAATTTAAAGTTTAAAAAGAAGGTTTTGCTTCAAGTTTTAATAAATTTGAGCTTAATCAAGTTTTAATGTTTTTCCTCAAGTTTTAGTAAAATTCAAGTTTTACAATTGTGTTTTAATAAATTCAATTTTTAATAAATATTTTGATTCATTTTAACAAGGTTGTAATAAATTCAATTTTTAATGTTTTCCCTCAAGTTTTAAAATTCAAATTTTAATAAATGTTTTGCTTCAAGTTTTAATAAATTCAAGTTTAAAGAACTCACTCCTTCCTCGTCAACAATTTTAATTGTAGTTTCCTCTTTGTCATTTCCTTTCTCATTTGCCTGTTTTTCATTCTCAAAAAATATTGCAATCTTCAGTAATGGCTCAGGTCCAAGAGGTTGTAAAATGAAACGATCTAGAGCTGTTGCTAGTGTTGCAGATAATTGTTGCCCATTTGATTTTTTATGTTGATAAATAATTTCTTTTAAAGAAAAATCAAAAAGATGTTCAGAACTGAGATTAACTAAAGAAAAAATTTTAAAAATAAAATAAAAAATATTTTTCAACTTACTTTCAACACCTCCATTGACTGATAAAATTCTATTCAAAAATGAAGCAATTTTGTTTTGAACAATTTTCGATAAATTAATAAAAGTTTCAATTTTTTCTGTTTGAGGGTGAATAAAAACTAGATGAACATTGTAAAGTGAATGTAATTGTAAATTATTCCAAACATTTATTTTATTAAAATCTTTTCTTTAGAAGAAATGAAAGTTTATAGCAAAATATTTTTATAAACTTGTTTTGTTGATATTATATTTAAAAAAAGCTTACATTAAAACATTATTATCCTCGTGTATTTCACTTTTATTGTGAGAAAAGTGAAGCAATCCCTTTAAAAATAAAAATTAAAGTTTAATCAAAATGTTTTGCTTCAAGTTTTAAATAAAAATTACAATTGTAATTAATTTTAATTAAATAATTAGTAATTGTAATTAAATAAGAATTACAATTACAATAAATTCAAGTTTTAACAATAAATTACAAAAGTACAAATTGTAAAACTTGTTTTTCACTTCAAAATTTAAAACTGGGGGATCCTCAGAGTGACTGAGGAG
>ABLG01000771.1:0-83786 GCA_000172435.1 Meloidogyne hapla | reverse complement strand
AAAAAAGGGCAAAAAAAACGCCGACACTGGCTGGACCTTATCCCCTTATCATCCACTTATCCCATTTACATTATCACTTATCCCCCTATCCTTCCCACTTATCCCACTTACCTTTATTTTAAGTTTCAAAACTTTACTATAAAAGCCTTGGTTTTCACTTCCCTCAAATCATTTTACTATAAAAGCACTCATTTTCACTCCCCCAAAATCGTTTTACTATAAA
The DNA here is from genome assembly GCA_000172435.1 of Meloidogyne hapla. Lineage (NCBI taxonomy): Eukaryota > Metazoa > Nematoda > Chromadorea > Rhabditida > Meloidogynidae > Meloidogyne > Meloidogyne hapla. The sequence continues at coordinate 83,563 of ABLG01000771.1, read as the reverse complement.
AAGCGTGACAAGATCCATAATCTCATCACAAATTATATATAGGATTCATTTTTATTTAGTGAATTGTTAATTTATTTTAAATTTCTTTTATTTAATTAAATTTTTAATTAAAAAATATCAAAAAATTTTTTTCTTTATTAAAAAAAAATTTTTCCAATAAAATCTTTTTTTTTCAATCATTTCCTGTTATTTTCTCTTTAATTTTATTTTTTATTTAAAGATTTTTTAAATTTATTCACTTCCTTATTTTATTGTAAAATTTTAATCAAATTTTTTTCTTATAAATTAAAAAAAATGTTTTTTTTCAATACAAAGACTAAGAAGTTCTCCTCACGTGGTTGAAAAAAAAAGAAAAAGCCCAAAACACCATTTTCCCAAATTTTTCCAATGCTAATCCAATCCCCAAATTGGTAACAACAACGAATTACTTTAATTTATTTTTCTTTTAATTTTTATTTTTTGAATTTTAAATATTTTCCCAATATATTTTTAAAAATCTTAATTTTTTAAAAAAAAATAAAAATATGAGTAATTTCATAATAAAAATTTTAAAAATATTTTTTTTCTTTCCTCTATTTTTAATAATTTTTTGTTCTTCTCTCTCAAGTGTTTGTAAATATCCACCTCATAAAATAAAAGGTTTTCTTTTCCTCTCCAACCTTTCCCACAATTCTATTCTTCCTTTCAGTTTTTTAAGTAAAAAGAAAGTGAAATGAATTGTTTTTTACTGAATTTACAAATATACTGGAAAAGAGAGAAAAAAATAAAAACCTTCAAAATAAATATTTAAATTATTTTAAAGATTAAAAAGATGATTTTTGGACTATTTTGGTTCTTCAAATTTTTGTTTCTCTTTCTGTTGATTATTTATTTATTTCTTTTCAATCCTTTAAATTAACCTAGAAATATATATTTATTTTAATGATAAGGGTATTTTATGAAAGAAAATAAATTATTTTACCAAAAAAATTTTTTTTGACCTTTTTGTCATGATATATTTAATTATTTGCTTAAAAAATACTTCGAAACCTTTTTATATTACCTAAAATAAGAGTTTTGATTACATTGTAATCCCACCAAAATAGTCCATATATTTAGGACATTATACTGGACGTGACCCGGTAGTCATTTATTCAAACTTCCAAAAACTTTTCAGTTCCTTAAAATTCTTTCCTAAAAATTATTTTTATTTATTTCTTTAAAAGCCATAAAAACCATTTTTGTAAATAAATCATCAGAAAAAAAAAAACAAAAAATGATTCTTCTTTCTACTATATTAAATTTCACATAAAAATTTTTTATTATTCATTTTTATTATTTTAAAAGAAAATAAAACAGTCATAAAAATAAAAATATTTTCTTTTAATCTCTCTCCTTTTCCTTCCAGACAATTTTAATTTTTTTACCTTATTTTTTCCATTTTTAGGCAAAAGAAGGGTTTCTGCTAAAACATTAATCAAAAAACCTCTCTTTTTTCAATTAATTTGTGCCATTTCTAAAATTGGTATATTACCAAAAATATATCTTTTTCTTTTTCTTTATTTCCGTTCCAATAACCTTTCGTTTTTTTTAATAAATTTAATTCTAAAATTAAATATTCTAAAAAATCCATTATTTTTATTATTTTAAAAATTTTATTTGATTTTTGGTCTAAAAAATAAATTAAAAATTTTAAACAAAATTGGTTTTTGAATGTTTCATTTTAAAATGAATTAATGATATTGAGGAGAATAGATTTTTACTTAATTTAATTTATGTGCATTTATATTGAAAAAATTGATTATAAAATGGTAAAGAATTACCTAAAATATTTTATTTTACATAAAAAATAATTTTAAATTTTAATTTAAAATTAAAAATGAGGAATTCGAGTTGAATAGAATTTTTGATTGAAAAAATTGGCAATTTTCCATCCATTTCACGAATTTTTTATTAAATTTAAAATTTACATATTATTCATATATTTCCAGGTAATAAAATGATTTTTTAAAGAATATCCAATTTTATTGGAAAATGGAAAGATTAAAATTGGAACCAAAAACACAGAATTAAATATCTCTAATTTTAAATCACAATATTCTTTCGAGCACAAATCTTTCACGATTTATTAATTTCTAAAAATTAAAAATTACCCTTTGAAGGAATTTCTTGATCAAATTTTTATTTTAAAATATTACCTAAATTCTACAATATTTTTTAAAATAATTATAATAATTTTACATTTTACATTTCAGATTAAAATATTCTATATAATATTTATTTTACATTTTCTTTTTAAACAAAAATAATATTTTGAGTAATGACTTTACAAAATATAAATTAATCAAAAATTCTAACAAAGTCAACAACATGTCAACAATTAATTTCCGTCTTCAGTAATTAATTAGGTGGAAAAAGTTAAAAAATAAAAAGAAAAAAGTGTAAAAAAGGCTGGCACCACTCAACAATTCTCGACAACGCCAACATTTTGGCTATTAGGTGTTGACTGTTTTTTGGAGGGCGGAAGCATCAATTTCGTTTCTGCGTGCTTGTCACCATCTTTTTTTCTTTTTTTATTTGCCCGTCCATTTTTTGGTTGGCACAAAATTCATTTCATCAAAAAACAACAGAATTGCCCTTGTATTGCTCAGAGATCCTTTCTTCAAAAAAATTTCCATAAAAACGCCATTCCCCGTTAAAACAATTGTTTAAATTTACATAATCTTCTGTTAAATAGGCAACAGGCCTTTTTTATAAAAATTTTTAATTTGCCTTCGTCATCACTAATTTTGACCCTCTTTTACATTGAATGGAAACAGAAGGCCCTAGGTGGTGCCATCAAAAGCCAAAATTCCCAAAAAAGAATTGGCGGCATTGCCGGAGGGAATGAACGAAGGAAAGATTGAAAATATCTCTTCGGAAGTGGTGGCCATTCTTCCAATACTTCCTTTACCTTTTGAAGAAGAAATAAACAACAAAACTTCTTTGGAAGATAATAATTTATTTGAATTTACTGCAACCGTTGTGGATCATAATCCTTACGCTTTGGTATTGGCATTAGTTCCTGTTCTAACAATTTTTGGTTTGTTTTATTTAATAAAATATCAATTTCTTATTTTTCTTTAAATTTCCCAACTCTTGATAAACAGAATAAATTATCTCTAAACAAGTGAAATTAATTCTAATTTATAGGTAATTCAATGGTAATACTTGCCGTTAGAAAAGAAAAATCACTTCAATCAGTCACCAATTATTTAATTGTTTCACTGGCCTCTGCCGATTTATTAGTTGCCCTTTGTGTTATGTTTTTTGCTGTTTATTACGAGGTAATGGAATATTAAAAAATATTATTCCAAATATTTTTTAGTGGAATTCTTTTGTTTGGGATTTGGGTCCTTCTCTTTGTAATTTATATATTGGTGCTGATGTTGCTTGCTCAACTGCTTCAATTCTTAATTTACTTGCTATTTCAATTGATAGGTGTGTCTTTTGATGAATTTTAAAATAATAAAAAAAATTTGTTTAGGTATATTGCCATCTCTCATCCCCTTGCTTATTGTCAAATTGGTGCTAATAGTTCTCGGGCATGTTTGTCGATAGCTCTTGTTTGGGCTGTCTCAATTGCTGTTGCTGTGCCTGTTGCTTTTGGTAATATTAAATTAAATAATCTTCCTGAATTTCCTTCAATTTAAATTAATTTCTCAAGGTGCTAACCACATTGAACAAGAACACGATTGTTCTTTTACAAATCCAGTCTTTATGATTGGAAGTTCAATTTTCTCTTTTTTTGTTCCATGTTTGGCAATGATTGCCCTCTATGCCGTAATTTTTAGAAGACTTCGAGAAAGAGAAAAAGCTCGAGATTTACGTAAAAGAGGGCCAACACCTGAAGGTGCTCTTGTTTTGAATGCTTTAATGGGTGGTGCTAGAATGGCAAGGCAACTAATAAATATTTTTTCTAAAAATAAATCAAAATTTTTTCCAGACAAATTGCAAAAAGTCATTTAAAAGATCAACTTTTATTAGAACTTAGTGTTCAAACTTCTTCATTTCCCAGTCCATCAGAAGATGAAGAATTAACAGAAGATGGAAGAGAAAAAAGAAAAGAATTAATTAATTCAGAAACAAAAATTAGAAAAAATAAAAATCCACAAATAAATCATTCAATGACAAATGGAAGTGTTAAAGTATCACCAATTGACCCTTTGGCACTTCCTCAATCAAATAATTTGCCAAGTCAAAGAAATGGAAATAATGGAGGAAATAAAAAGAAAAACTGGTTAAAAATATTTTGATTTTAAAATTTAAAAAAAAATAATTTTTAGTGATGAAATTCCTCAAAGTTTTCAAAAAATGTTACTCGTTAGACGTTGTAATTCAATGCCTTCAGCCATTATAAGGAGATGGCCAAGTTTAAGAACAATTAAAGAACCAAATGAAAATAGAAGTGTTAGACAGAGACAAGAGGTGAGAGAGAGAAAAGTTTTTTTAAAGTTGGATTTTTACAAATTGCAAAAATAAAATTTAAAAACTTTTTCTTTAAAGATAAACAATAATGAGCCATTGGAAGAAGAAAATGAAGAAGAATTTAGACAAAATTCTGAAAAATTACCTTTATGTTCTGAAATTGAAGAAAATAATTGTTCAAATGAAGAAAGTTTTTATGAAGGTTTATCAACTCATAGAAGTTTTGGTGAGGGAATACAAGAAGTTTTACCTTTTATTGATAGTGGGTCTTCTGCCTCTGCTTCTCCTTTTATCCGTGTTAATAATAAAATGAAAAATGTTTTAAATAAACAGGTAGAGAAATAAACAGGTTAATTTTTTGAAATGATTTATTAAAGAATAATTCAATAAAATCACTCAAGAATCATCCAACCTCGAACATATGGGATTTTATAAAAAATAAAATAAATGTGTCGGTTTTCGTGAACTCATAAATACCAAAATAATAATCTCATTCATGGAATTGTTTTATGAGTTACGTGTAGGATAGGAAGAATTCTATTTTCTATCCCATCCCTCGATAAATACATGAGGGATGGAATAGAAATGATTGTGTATATAATGAAAAGATATCCAAAAATATAAGAAAGAGATTGTTTAATTATTTATTTTAATCTAAAAAATTAAGCTTTCCAATAATTGTTCAACATTTACTAATCATTCAAATCTTCACTATCAACAACCTAAAAGTCTTCCAACATCAATAGAACCAAAAAGAAAAATATTAGAAAATAATAATAATTTTGAATCTCAATGTTTATTAATTTATAATCAAATTGATTCTACACTTTCACTACCAAATTTATTACAAACAAATAATTATAATAATAATTCTAATTTTGGAACTAAATTAATAATTAAAGAAAATAAAAATAATAAAATATTAGAAGAAGATAGAGAAACTTTAAAAAATAAATTAGCTGATTGGTTAAGAGGAATAATTGAATGGTCAAGACCTACAACTTCTTGTAAAGGAGAAGGTTTAAATAAAATTATTGAAATTTTTATATAAATATGAGTTAATTATAAAAAAATTATTTTCAAGAGTCATTCCAAGAGTATTTTCAAGAGCCTTAAATTATATCTATTTTTTACCAAATTAAATATTAATACTTCGAATTTCATTAAAGTTTACGTGACCTTTACATCAATTTCTAAATTATCTGTCATTTATAGATATTATTTTAATATAATCTTTACATCTTTATCTAAAAATTAAAACAATTTTTAACAAAAAAATATTCATTTTTTCCAGTTCTCGAAAATGGTTTTCGAAGCACAGCTTTAGAAACAGAAGAACAAAAAAGTACATCAACAACTGGTAATCGTTCAGTTCGAATAGTTCCAAGCCGTTTAGCTAATTCTTTTTCTCCTTCACATAAATTAATTCCAACAAATCAAAGAAATGGTTCTATAGCTAAAAGTATAAATACAAAATCAAGTTCAAGTCAACCATCACCTTTACAAAGAATTAAAAGTGTTTTTAGAAGATCTTTATTAACTGCTATGGATGAAAAAAATCGTCCTTCAAGGCAATTAATTAAAAAAGCTACAAAACAAATGAGAAGAGAACAAAAAGCAACTGTTACACTTGCTGTTGTTTTGGGTAAATTTAATAAATAAATTTTTTGAAAAAAATATTCTGATTATGAGAAGACTAATTTTTCGTTTAATAAATGAAAATAAATTATTTCTGACAAAAATCCCTGAGAAAGTTTAATTTTCACTTTTCACTTATAAGGCCCCTTATTTATTTTTTGTTTTAAAGTTGTTTTTCTCTGTTGTTGGGTTCCTTTCTTTGCTCTTCACCTTTCTAATGCTTTATGTTTACTTGCTGGAGGCCAACAATGTGTTCATATGTTGGCTATGTTTTTATGTACATGGCTAGGATATTTAAATTCTTCATTAAATCCATTAATTTATACTGTAAGGAATTTTTAAAAATAAATTTAATCTTTTAATTAACAACCGTTAGCAATTTTCTTGAGAGGATAAACATTATAGTACTCTACCCCTTTGACTAATTTTTAAAAATTTTTCCACTATCAATCAAAATCTTTAAGTCCATGAATTTTCAAAAGTTTATTTTTGTTTTGTCTAGTCCCTATTTATTTATTATTACAAGCAGAACTTAATTTTATACCAAAGGTCCAAATATTTAATCTTTCAAAAATAACTTGATTTTTTATTTCCTTTTTAATAAATATTTTAGTCTTTTAAAAAGAAATATTTTAAATTAAATATTTTCGTTTAAGTAACATTTTAAATATTTTGCTAAAAATATTTAAATTTATTTTTGACGTAAGAAGAGGCTAATAATATTTATTATAATCTACTTATTTTTGCTTTTATAAATATTTTATTTATTTTTAAAAGGATCAAAAATATCATAAATAAATTAAGAAAAATTTAAATATTTTTTTATGATTTTTGGAGTCTCAAAAACCAAAATTTATTTTTTTCCGTTTTCTTATCAAAAAAATATTATTTTATAAATAGCTTTTAATGAATTAAATTTTTTTGTTTACTAAATAAATTTTAAAAAAATTTAAAAAAAAGGTTAAGTCTGACTAAAAAATTTGTTGTTGAAAATCATTCCTCTTTCCACTCCTTTTTTAACAAAAAATAAATTAGATAAATTTATTTTTATTTTATTCAGGTTTTTGATAAACGCTTCCGTAAAGCCTTTCGTGATTTACTTGGATTTTGCCTTGGGCCTTCTACTATAAATAATTTGCAAAGGAGACGTTTACCTGGAGGATAATTGATAAATAGATAATTATTTTTCTTTTGAAATTTAAAGAATTTTTTCTAAAAAAGAAAAGAAGATTAAAAGATAAAAAATAAAAGAAATTAATGAATGACGAAAAATTATGAAAAAAAAATATTTTAAAAGATTTTAATAATAAATAAAGATAATCTAAATCACTCTTATTATTATTTTACTCTTCAAAAAAAATCTTTTCTTTTTTCCTCATTTTTTTGGCTCCTCTTTTGCAGATGCGTCAACAATTCAATGTGCGCGTGTATTTATTTTTTTTGTTGATGTTTGTCTATTAACTAAAGCTTTTCCCCTCATAACCAGTCTCTCACGGCCAAAGAAGAGTTAAAAAAATAAAATCATTCATTCACTCATTCATTTTCCCTTTATTTTTTACTTTGTTCAAAATCTTCTCTTTCTTTTTTAATGCTTTTTGCGCATTCATTTTCCTCTCAATCGGATTGATTTTGTACAAATATTATAATTAAATTAATTTTTTAAATTTTTTTTTCAATTAATACGAACAAACAAAAACTTCTGCTGACTTTTCTCAATATTCTAATCACAAATTTCCATTTTACTTATAATTTAATTAATACGGGATAGGAGAATAACGGGAATTTATTCCTTTTTTTTTTGATTATCCTATTGTTATTTTATATTTGTTATTTTAATTATTTGTATTCTTAGACAAGTCCCTTTTAGAAAGCTTAAAAATCTGACCCAGAAAATGAAAAATAGTTTTTAAGGATTTTATGCTACTCTACAAATGCTTATCATTTAAATACTAATTGTCCTTTAAATTTATTATTTCAACATAAATACATATAAATTCTCATTTTCTTTTATTTTTGTTGTTGTCATTGTTTGCCTTTATTTGCAAACTAAACACAACAAAACACACAAAAATATATATTTAATAAAATTTAAAAGTTTTGTCTTGTTGGCTTTTTAAAAAAGTTTTATTTAAATTTATATTTTCAAGATACCTAATAAAAATAAAAATAAAGGTTTTAAAGCTAAAAAAACCTTTTTAAGAATTTTTTAAAAAAAAGTGGACATTTAACCGAATTAATAATTTATTTTTAATAAATTCTTTTAATTCTTTTTCTTTTACTTTTTATTTAAAATACCTCAACAGATTTGTTCTAAATGTTATTTCTCTAAAAGAGTTTAATTAGGATTAGATTACAATAATTCTAGACTTTTTTCGGTTAACTATCTTCGAGTTGCTGATATTATTTTTTATTTTAATTATTTATAATTAACCTTAAAAAATAATAAGGAAAAAAATTTTTAATTGTCTTTTTTTAATTGTTTTTTTAATTAAATAGAAAATATTTAAGAATTTTTATTGTAAAGAAATTCACCCCAAAAATAAGCCTGGCGCCAAATTATCGGCGTCGAAATGTTAAAATTAAGCATAAACCTTTTGAAGCCTAAACCTTTAGGTTTGAAAAGGAAATTCGGCGCAGCCAAATTGACGCCGGGCACTTTAGTGTGAATAACTTTTGAACACGATTAAATTAATTAACAAATCTTATATCATTCGAAAACTAAGGATTATTTCTTAGTGGAATAATAATCCTTGTTATATGTAGTTACATGTTATTAATTTAGAAAAACAACGATTATCCTTGTTTATTCGCTTTTTCATTATTAAAAAAATAAAAATAATGTGATCTCACCGATCTCGTTTTCAAAAGAATCTAGATATCCTTTACTTTCGATTAATATATGAAATTATAAAAATGATTCACAAAACAAAAGGATATAGGAAACAAAATCATTTGGCGACAAATGTGCGGCGCCAAAGTGTCAACGGCTTAATCTTTTACAACTTTTTGGGGGGAAAAAGTTGAAACCAAAAGGTTTAGGTTTTATAGGAGAAAAGCTTTTTGACACTTCGGCGCCGACAATTTGGCACCAAAACTTTTTTAGTGATTTAAATTAGTCTTTCTAATAAAAATTATACCTATTTAATCACTACTAAAAATTTAATAAAATTTAAATAATTAATTTTTTAAAATAAAAGGTAAACTTTAAAGAAATATTTTTTTATTTTTTCTATTCCTTTCCCCCAAAAATCATTACCAATTTCTCTCATTTTTGCCCCTATTTTTACTGATAAAATGTCTGGCAACATAAATATAAAATACTTAATAGTATTATAGTAAAGTTATGTAGAGACTTGTTTGCGCCAAATTACAATTCTCTTTTTTCTATCAGTCAAAAATTTTAACGATTAACAAACATTAAAATATTAAACATTTTTTTTTGACTTTTTTTATCTAGATTTTAAATAGTTTTAATTTTTAGTTTTTAAATTGAAAGAGTTAGAAGGGAATTATTTGAGGGAAAATATTTTTGCTGTTGAGAATTTTTAGGGAGAAATACACTTTTTCGGATTGACAAGGGAACTGAGCCATATTGGGAGTAAGTACAACGTTGGGAATTAACAGACGAAGCTTCTAAATCCCCCAATTTTTTGAGACAAAAATTATAATTATTAATAATTATTAGGGTCAGAAAATAATTTTTCTAAAAATTTATTTTTTCATTTATTTATTTTATTTTTCTTTCATTTTCCTAAAACACAAAAATAAGATTAAATATTATTAATAATAATAATAAACAACATTTTACAAAATTAAAGAATAACAACAATTAAAATGATTAAAAATCTTCAAACACACATTTAGTATTTTCTAGCAAAAATGAGGAAATTTTTCACTTAAATAGATTGTATAAATATATATATTTAATCTAAAAATAATAACCACCCGCGCAAACTACTAAACCATTTTCTCTAAATAAAATATTTTTTATAAGTTAGAATCAACAATTTATAAATAAATATAAAAGTCAACAAACCGGAAAAATAAATAAAAATAAAAGAAAGAAGAAAAGGACCATTGGATTATATTCGGTCTTTTCTCTCTCTCTAAAAATAAACGCGCGAATTTCCAATCTCATCATTGAGAGAATTAGGAAATAGGTAATAAGTACATCTTTGTATCAATCTGCCCAAAACAGAGAATTGTTTGGCAAAAATGACTTTTAGGGCAATTTTCAATCAGAGTATGATTTTTGAGTTATAAACCTTTCTAATCACTTGTATTGACCCTCCTCAGAGTTTTTAATTTCCAACTTTATTTGAAAATTTATTTTTAGCTCAATTTCCCAATTTCTTTAAATATTCTAAAATTCTATAAAAATATTTTTATTATCAAAATTCATAAATTTATTTACTTTTCTAAATTTTAAGGTCACAAGCCATGATATTTTTATTTGTTCATTAGCATCTAAAATCCTATAATTGGCGTCTTGACTTTTACATTTTCTTACAATTTTATGCTTCCTCCTTCTCACCTTTTTAAGAATATTTTTTTATAATAAAAGAAAATGTCCATAAATTTTTTTAAAAAAATTAACAAAAATGTTTAATGATTCATTCAATTTCTTGTTTAAAAGATTATCTTTTAAGGTCAGAAAAAAGAGAAAAGAATGCTTATCTTCTTTTTTTTAAAACTCTCTAATTTTCTAAAAGATGAGAGTACGTTTTTGATATCCAAAATATTTAAATAAAAAAAAATAAAAAAAGAATCTAAATTTGTTAATTAGTCAGTTTTTACATTAAAAGATATTCCTTTTTTTAAAAAATGACTGAAAAAATTAACAAAAAACTTAAACTTTATCTATAATCATTGAACCCTAATTAAATTCTAAAGTTTAAAAGAAAGAGGTTATTTTCTTACCTAGTTACCTACTTTCTTTAGAAAAATCTCTTTTATCTCAATCACCAACAATTTTTTTTTGTAAAAAGAGAACACTAATTTTGCAAAACCATTCTCTTTACTTTTACATTTTCTTGACTTTTACATTTTCCTTCTCACCTTTTTAATCATACTTATGATGCCTTCTCTTTGAAATATTACAGTCAATTTAATTGAGGAAATTAATTAAACGGCGTCTTTTTTAAGTTCCACTATTAGAAAATTTTGTTTAAAAAGAAAGATGCACAGGGAACGAAAAAAAGACGGTAATTAATAGAAGGCATGTCCAGTCCTGATCTTTTTTTAAAATCTAATTAATTAATTAATATTAATTTTATTTATTTTCCTTTTTCTCTTTCCAATATCCATTTATTTAATATTCCCCTACTCTCTTTTATTTAAGTCAAATCTCCTAGGTCAATCTGTCTGGGTCGTTTGTGTTAGTAAAAATAATAAAAGCAAAGAACAAATCATACTTATGATGCGCAGGTGGGCTTTATCTACAAAAATTAGTTTTTCCTAAACTAAAAATAATCATTCATTTAATATTAAAAAACCATTAAGGCCAATTCTCTCAGAAAAAAATTTTTATTTAAAAAATTTACCTTATGCTCATTAAATGCTCAAAGACATTTTTTCTCTCCCTTTTCCTATTTAGATTAATCCTTTCAAAGATGTTTTCCAGTTCCGGCATTTTCATAACGGTCTATTTGCAGCAAAAATAAACATTTAAGTCAGCTGACTAGATTAATGCCGGGGTGGTAAAAAATTAAAAATAAATGAGGGGGTGGGGCATTTATTTTCTTACCTAGTTACCTACTTTCTTTAGAAAAATCTCTTTTATCTCAATCACCAACAATTTTTTTTTGTAAAAAGAGAACACTAATTTTGCAAAACCATTCTCTTTTTTTTTGAATATTTTTATTAAAAGGATTAATTAATTACCCTAAATTCAAATCCGTTTCGGCATTTATTCTTTGTGTGTTCATTTATTTCAATCATCCGTTCATTTTCCACTTTTTGTGTCCGACTGACCTCGATCTTTGAGACAATCCCCTTTTTCAAATTTTCTTCTTTATTTTCCTTCCCGTGTCCGTTCGTTCTCTAATACTTTTTGTCAAAATCAGTTGGTGGTACCTCTGCGTGTTCACCTCTGTCATTTTCCTTATTTCTCCTCTTTTTAAGTATCCGTTGTTCTCTCAAGGAGCCGATTAGACGCGCAATAAATTATATCTTTTTAAATGACGCAAGAGAAGAGGCGGGAACAATGTTCTTGTTCATTTTCATGCATTATTTAATTGGCACATTTTCTGCGGAGTTTTTCACAATTTAAACCTACTGCCCCAATTATATTTAAAAAAATATTTTTATATTGAATATTTTTGATTTTTTCTTAAAATTAGTCGGACAAATTTATTTGGAGGAAATATCCGAAAATAATTGAAATTCTTGAACCTTTAAAGAAAGTGTCTTTCTTATTCCACCCCTCGAAACTAAAAATATTACAGAATAAGCTTTGAGACTGATTTGGACTGGAAAATAGAATATTAGGATTTTTTTTGTTTATTAGGGAACATAAGATTGATGATACAGTAGACTTTCATAAAGGAGAGAATTTCTTTTGTCATTTACCCTTATATCCTTGGGGATTAATTAAGTCATTCTGTATAAAATACTGTAATACCGTAATACTTCCCTTGTAAAAAAGATCTTCCCCCTCTCCCACAGATTAAAGACTCTTTCCACAAATAATTTCTTTTCAACAAATTGTAATTTAGGTGAATTCTTCTAATTCACCTAAAATCCTCTACCTTGCTTCACCTTTCCTTTCATCATTTCTAACCCTCTTCCTCTACTTTACAATTCTCATCTCCACATGATAGAAAAGCTATGTGCTAAACATTCAAAATAAATAAAAAGAATTATTATTTTATTTTTCGTCAGCCAATAGGATCTAATAATCCGATTTTACACATTTTAAATAAAATACACGTCCCTAAAAAATATTTTTTTCCCTATTATTTGCAAACTATCCATCACACTCTCACCTCAATTTTAAACCTTTTTCTCTTTTTTTATTGGCAAAAACAAATCGTCGACAAAAATTTTAAACGCAACAGTCTCTCCCTTTTTAGGGAAAATTTATTTAAAAATTTTGTGTTTGCCTAAAAAAATACAAAAATATTTTAAAATAATTTTTCTTCTAATATAACTGACACCGCCATTCCCTTAAAAGTGTTCTCTTGTCAAAAAAAATTTTTTTCTTTTGTAAAACTATAAACTATTTGCCCAATATTTTATGTTATCAATCCCCTCTAAAATTACTTTTACCTAAAAACTACAAAAATACAAAAAAGAGTTTTTAATGCTTTTTCTCTTTTAAGGCCATCTTTAAATCAGAAAAAATAAAAAGACTTTTCTCTTTTCTTTTCTCGTCTATAAAATAATTTTTCAAGAGAAAAGGACTGATAACACAAAAATAAAAAAGAATATTTTTATCAAAGAATTACTTTTTTATTTTTAGAGGATTGGCCCTAAATAAAATTATTTTTTTTTTGATTTTTGATTAAAATATATAAAAATAAATATTTCAACATTTTCTTTACTTTTCGTCAGCCTTTCTTATCAATTTTAGCCTTTCTGTCATTAACCAATTTTGTCCTTTTAATCTGTCTGGCCCTTTTACTCTTCCATTTTTATTACTAAAAAATTTATTTATTTAATTACTTTCTCGATTTATTTGGGTAAAATAAAAGAATTAAATTTATTATATAGATTTATAGTATAAATTTTATTTCTTAAAATATTCAAGTCAAATACAATTTATTAAATCAAAGTTTAGAACTTTTAAATGCAACTTTTTTCTCTTCTTATTTTATTAACATTAAAACATAGATCTACCTTATATTTTCTAATTAATTAATTAAATGTTATCATTTATTGATAGGGGAATGATTGAGTGTTTGGGGAATATTTAAAAGAAAAGTAGTGAACAGAAAAGTAATTTTATTGGAAGGTTTTTGTGTGAGGGAAGGGCAATTTAGTAATAAACATTTAATCAGTTAGTAGACCTTTTCTCTATTTTTATCTTCTTCTCTTTCTACTCCTTCCTTTCTTTCTCCCCTCATAGAAATAATATTTACATTTAATATTTCCCCATAAATATTTTATTTTGCCATCACTTTTAAATAATTTTTTTTATTTCCTAATAATTTAACATTTTATATATAATCAATTATCTAATTGGTCCATTTAAAAAAAGAAACTTTCCAATTTAATTAATTAAATATATTTATTTTATTTTAAGAAAAGGACATTTAGGTTTATTAATCTTAGGTAACTCTCATGACATATTTATTAAATTGCCAAAAGAAACTACTTTATCCATAAAATTTTGTTTAGATATTCTTAATAGTGATTTCATTAAAAAGTTAAAAATTTCTGGTTGACTGTTTCCCAAATATTTTAGAAAATATTAAAAAATTTTGATTTTTGTAAAATTTTTTGACTATAATTTTCTTATAATGAAATTTTTAGAAAATATAGCTAATATGTATTATTTCTCATACTTTTTTTCCTTATTTAATAATGTGTCCAATTGCAGAAACAACCAAATTATCCTTCCAATCATTATTTAAAAATTTATTTTCAAATAAATAAAATATCCGATTAAAATAAATTTAAAAAATAAAATAAATATTATTATTAGCGTCAACGCGCTCTGGGATTTTTTATGTTGGTAGAGTCAAATAGACTTTTAAATATAACCTCCCAACATTTTAATCTCAGCGCTCACGCGCCAAATTAAAGAAAAAGATATTTTTATTAAATTTATTTTTAATTTTATGAATTTGGCGAAGAAATAATCAATTAATCATGCGAATATTTTATTTTTAAGAATGGAATGTTGGTAAGTTATTTTTAATAAATTTTTGATTAAAATAATTTTAATTAACTAAAAACTCAGAAATAAATTAAATCTGAGGATTTAAAAAATTAAAAACTTTTTAAATCCTCTGCTTGGAAGAAAAATTTAAAAATTAGAAAAAAAAATTTAACCCGATTTTAAATCTAAAAATTAATTTCCACAATCCTTCCTTCCAATTCTTTGTTTTCCTTTCGATATTCCATTAAAATACCAAGGATCTATTAATTCTTTGACTGTTTTTGATTGAGGCAGTTTTAATCTATATTTATGCCAACGATTGATTGGATCAATTTTGTTTATTAGAGATCTGTCTTCTTCACTTGATTTGGCGATAAGTCTGCGAGTTAATGGGCGAATCCATCTGTTTAAGAAAGTAGATTAAATATGTAAAATGATCAATTAATTTGACTTCGTTTAAGACAAAGAAGTGCCTGACAGATGAATGTATAACAAAAGACAGTATACTCCGGTGACGGTATACCCCGGTGGTGTTATAACCGGAGTTAATTGTATTATCCGTATTATCCCTTTTTAAGGACCGTTTTAGAGAAAACAGTCATACATTAATATTTTGTTTATTTTTAGTACAAACCTCGCAGCTTTTCGTCCACTAACAATGCACTCCTCATATGATAGATCTCGTAAAAGACGGGGTAACCATCGACATAAAGCGTTGAGAGTTTTTTCTTTAAAAAATGAATCATTTAATTAAATTTAAATCTTAGAAAAAGTACTGTATATAATAATAGTGAGTCAACAAAATAAAATTATCTTCATTAAGTTTATGGAAAGTTAAAAACTAAGATTGGATGGGATAATTAAGGAAATGAGGATTGTTTGCTTCACCGCAACCAAGAGAATCCCACGAATATTACCTTTTAATTTATCTCTTTATAAATGTTTATATTTTTTACCATAAAGTTGGTGTGCAGTCAAATAATCAGTGGAGGAAGAAGAAACAGAATGTTCCTTGGTTCTCTCCTCATTTTCTATAAATTGAGGCATTGGAGGTGAAGGAATTGTTGAACTACTTAATGGCCACCAAGGTTTTTTCAAGGTGTGGATTTTTGGTTGATTAGATAGAGAGGAACTAGAATATTTTGAAGGAAATAAAGATTTAGAAGAAATTGGTGGATGAACAAAAAATGTTGATTTTAAATTTGGATAAAAAGGTTTTGTTTGTTTTATTTGATTGTTGAAAATATCATCTTTTGTAGGAACATTCTTAATAAAAAAAATATTTTTTAATAAATTTTTGTGAGTTGCGAAACTATTGTTAAATTAATGCATATTTCCTTCTAAACTACTTAATATCTTAAATTCCAAAATTGTTTGATTTAAAGAATATATATTATAAGGTAATTTAGAATTAGCATTAAAAAAAATTAATTTTTGGGTTGGTGGTTTTTATTTTTTGAACCATCGTAAAAAATTATTAATATATGTTTTTTACGATGATCTGATTTTTATTTGACAATTCTTTGTTACATAATTATGTTAGTTGTTTTAAGAATATAAGAAACCTATAATATCGCTTAGGCTATACAAATTTCACATTATATAATGTCGATTAACCCATAAATTAACCCATAAATTCAATCGGTAAAAAAATTTATTAAACATTTCAAACATTTTAAAAAATTACCATCATTTTGTTCCAAAAAATATTTGAATTTTGTCTATTACAGGTAGGTTTACTGTTAACATTTGATTTTAATTTGTAATATGGTGAACGATCTTTCCATGTTGAATGAATATTTTTTAATTGAAAACAATTTATATTTTTAAAGAAAAAAAGAAAATAAAAAAATAAATAAAAAGTCATTAAAATAATTATTTTTAGTTAATTTTTAGAAAAATTAGTTAATTTAATTTTTTAATGGATTTACTTTTAGATTTTTTTACGTTCTCTATTTTTTAATAATAATTGTATTTCAATGCTGACCGCAGTTGTTTGCTCTTATTTTTGAATTTGCCTTAAATAAATTGAATATAAATCTGTTAAGTCAACGCGTATTGCACGAATTTCTCTCTCATATTTAATAAAAATCCAAAAATATCCAAAAGACATTTAAAAAAGAAAAAAAATATTTAGAATTTATTTTTAATAAAATAAAAATAACAAAATCGAGTTGAGATTTCAGAGGGGCATTTTACATAAAACAATAATGTCTCTCCACCTAGCGGCGTACAATGCTCATTAGAAATCTCAACACGAAAATGTAATTTATTTCAATTTCAGAATTTATCAGAATTTAATTTTTTATTTTTTTTTATTTTATTTTTAAAATCGAAAAAAGTCTGCCGAGAGGTTTGAAAGGCCAGTGTGGATTAATCTTCCTTTAATTAAATTTAAAGGTATACGGCATACTGACACAGCAAACCTCACGGCAAAACTTGATCTCTCAAAAAGGTTTTTTTAATAAAAGTGAAGGAATTGTTGTTGAATATTTTTTTAAAATAAAAAATATTTTTAAAAAAGAATTGTTATTTTACCGATTACAAATAAAATACAAGAGAATGAGGAAAAAGGAAGCTGAAGAATGCTTAATAAATGAAAAATAAGGAAAAAGAGATGAATATATGTACAAAAATGGAAAAAGTATAAAAAAAGAGGGCACGGGAATGAATAAACCTTTTTTTAAAGGAAAATTCGGATAGAAAAAACGGCTGACGAAAAATTGTTGCAAAATCTCCTCACAAAATAATGAAAAGCAGCGGGTGTTGATTTTTAGAGAAGAAATGCTTAAAATGGAAAAATATTTTTTTAGAATGATTGGGGTATGTAAAGTGCAAAATGCCTAAATGAACAAGGTTTTTAGATGATTGTTTCTCTCGATCAAAAAATAAAAGGAATATTATTCTCGATGGGTGAATAGACTATTTTAGGGAGAGAAAGACAGTTTAAGAAGGTAAATGCCAAAGACATATTATATATGAATAACCTTTCATGTGTCATCCAGAAAAATAATGTAAAGTAATGGATTCTAAATTAAATTGTTTATGTTAAAATATAGGAATTTCAAAAGAGGAAATTATTTTATAATCTTTTAAAGGAAAACAATTAATAAGAGTAGAGTAAGATACTTATAGAAAAATGGTAGAAAGTTTTTTCCTACCTAAAGACTCGTCACTTATTAAATTTTGAAAGAGATGAGTTTTTCCTCGAAGGAGCGCTTGACAAAAAAATGAAGAAATGAAATTAGTATCAAATCAAAATTGTCTCAAATAATAAAAATTATAATTAAATTTGGTATAAATATTTCCCTAAATTAATTTAAAATATATCCAGAACAAAAAAAAGAAAAATCGAGGTCAACAATACATTTATTATTATCAAAACATTTACAAGACATATTTACTACATAAACCCAATAATAGCAAAGAAACGGGAAACTAACAACATACAAACTAAGTCCTATACAAATATATACAACAATCTAATATCAATTATGGATGTCTCAATCACTTCTTTCCTTTCTTCTCTTTCTTTTTCGTCACCGATGAATCTGATCCGCTTGAAGTTGGTGGAGTCGACGTATCTGGAACCAATTTTTCCGATGTAGAGGTCTGGGTTTTTTCAGCAGAGTCCTGCGTTTTCAGCAGAGTCCAGTTTCCACCTTTTCACTGGTGGAAACTGGAAAAACATGCACCGCAAAGAAGGCTCAACCAACATTACCGCTCCTGCATTGTCGAACTGAAAAGAACAAAAAATAGTTTTGCTTAGATAATTAAATTTTCTCTCACTTGTCCAGCATAATTTGGAGCTGAGAAGACGGTGACCAATTTTTGCGTTCCATTGATCTCATAGCCATCCTGAACGACTTGATGAGCACGAACGACCATATCGATATCTAGCAGGGCGGTCAGTTGAAGGATTATGTCGTCGCCAAACAGATAACTGCAACCTCTAAAAATTAAAAAAACATAAGGAATTATCGTCCCTTTTGTGCTTTTCCGTGAATATCGCCACATATGATGACAGGAGGCTGAACTTCAACGAGCATCGGCTGAGTTTGAAACACCATTTGGGCCATCCTGAGCAGCGCGAACATCTCGTCGGCGGGCACCTGTA
Source organism: Meloidogyne hapla (assembly GCA_000172435.1). NCBI lineage: Eukaryota > Metazoa > Nematoda > Chromadorea > Rhabditida > Meloidogynidae > Meloidogyne > Meloidogyne hapla. Next base: position 64,538 of record ABLG01000771.1, on the reverse strand, counting down.
ATTCATGAAAAATATATACAAAGAATTGAGACAAATATGGAAACAAACTTACGCTTTGCACAATGTTGACGTTCCGGCGATCATGAAGACGGAGGAGAAAAGCGTCGACGTCCACGTCCATTTGGATGAAGCAGAAGAGGCGAAACAAATTGGTTTGTGTAGTGTAGAGCGGATTATGTAGTCCATAGATTGAGGGGCTTTTATATGAAACTTGTTTAATAAATCTACGATTTATCTCATTATACAGTAGATTTTACACTCCGACAAATTTAATTCTAGATTATTGGCTTTAATTGGCATTTTGTTTTTTAAAAAGAATTTTTGTCCAATCTGTCTTTAGAGTCTGACCAATGAATTCGAAATTTCTATTGTTTTTTTATTTTGTTTTTAATTTTATTTGTCTTAATTATACAAAATTTTAGTATTTGTTTTTGTGAATTTCATTTAATTTTTTCACCACGATGGGAAAGCGTTCTGGCATTACAAAAGGTGGAAGGGTGATGAATCCAGCTGATAGAGAGCGTAAACAGATGCGTGCTAAAGAACTTAAACGGAACAAAAAACAAAGAAATGCTGTAAGACAAGCAATTGTTAAAAGTCGTGATCCAGATGAATTAATTGAACAAATGAGCCGTTTAGATGAACAAGGTTTTTATTAAATTTTTGAATATCTTTTACATTTTTAATTTAAGAATTTGACCCACAACGGATTCTTTCACTTAATGTTATTCAAGAAAAAAGAAATAAATTGAGAGCATCTTATTTCCAAATAATTAATTTATGTCGTCAAGAAAAAGAAGAGAAGAAAGTGAGAAATTTGGAGAGGATGCTTTATGAATATGAAGTTGAACGTTCTAGAAAAGAAGAAAATTTTCGTAAGAATTTTAATAAATAGAAAAGGTGAATATATTCTTAGGTGCAATGCTTTTTTCGCAAAGTGAGAATTTTGAGGAAATTCCACTACCGACTGGTGCAAGTGCTCCTGATGCGGCTAATACACCATATTCTGTTAATTCTATACCTGGAAGTGGAATTGGACCAATAATGCCTCAACATTTACAAGCAGAGATGAAAGTTGGGATTCTAAAGAAACCGGTTTCAAGTTTAAGAAAGAAGCATAAATATCCACCAGGTTTTATATTTTAAATTGATGTAATACATGCGGAGAATTTTACTTATATTTTCTGACTATTTTAATTTTTATCTTTTCATACTTTTTGTTATTTGAACCTTATAATAATTAAATTAATAATAATGTCTTAATTTTAGTAACTCTTAAAATTTTATTTTTAAAAAGGACCTCCACCTGGTCTGCCTCCTCTTTTATACGCAAGTGAAGATGAGGAAGAAGATGATGAAGAAGGTTATAGAGAGGAAGGAAGACGGAGAAGAAGAGTTAGATTTGGAAATCAACCACAACATGGAGACGATTTTGATGGTGCTGATGAACATTTTGATGGTGATGGTAATTATGAAGATGAAGATTATGCACCTGTTGAGAGTATGTTTTTAGATAAAATTAACTTACCCTTTAATTGGTAGATGTTATAATTTATTATTAGAATTTATTAGGATTATTCTAATTATTTTATAATAGCATTATAAAATTTTAAAATATTAAGATTAAATTATAAGATCCCATAACTATTAAATTATAAGAATCCATAAATAAATCATAAGAGCCCATAACTAAATTATAAGAACCCATAAATAAATCATAAGAATTTATACATAAATACAAAATAATTTTTGATCAAAAGTCAAAAATATTAAACGTCCATATCCAAACTTTTTATTTTAATCCAACATAATTTTTTAATTTAGTTCCCGAGAGTATGCTTTCTTCAGAAGAGCCTCCTATGCCACATCAACAACCAGTCTATTCTCGTTCTGTCCCTTCATTGGCAGCACCTGCTATTGGTGCTGGTCCAATTATGCCTGGAATGGCTCCTTTACCTCCTTCAACTTATCCACAAGGTTTTTTTTTAAATTTTTTTTATTTAAAAATTTAATATATTTTTTAATTTTTGCCTTTCAATACTTTAGAAATTAACATTCTGTCAGTAATAATCTTAAATGTAAATAATTATATTTACTTTTTGTAATTAATTAGTCTAAAAGGTAAATAAAAAATTTTAAAGAGATTAATTTTCCTTTTTTAATTGATTTTTGGTTTTCTGTTTCTTAAGAAGTTTTACAAAAATATTATGTTGGAAAATCTTTTTTTAATTTTGTAGGTTATCCAATAATAATCCCGCCTCATGGAATGCGTGGAGGTGAAGGTGGAATGAGACAGCAACATGGTCGTCATTCACAACATTCTACACAACAATCAAAAACTGGACTTGTTAGTATTGGATATTCTGATGCTGCTGTTATTTCTGCAGAACCACAAGTATTTTTTTGAATTTTTTTAAGAATTTTAGATTTTTTAAATCTTTTTAGGTCGTTAAACAAAGAATGGATGCCCCTCCCCCAAATGTAGAAACAATAATTACTGCTGGCCCTCAAATGCGAAATGTAAAGAAAGAAACAACTCGTTTTGTACCTACAGCAGTAAAAATTCAACGTCCTGTCGTGCCAACCGTGGTTGGACCAAAAATTCCAACATCATCAGTTGCTGGACCTACAAAACTTGTGCCGAGATCTTCGCAAATAAAAACAAATCAAAAACAAACAAAATCAATTAATTCTGCCATAGATGCAACAAAATCTGTGGATGAAGCTTGTGATGACTTTTTGAAGGAATTGGACGGATTACTTTAAAGTTTTTTTAAAATTTAAGAGTAAATGTAATTGTTTGTTTACGACTTCAACATCCCTCACCTTTTAATAGGTTCAGTCTATTAAAATCTTCATGAGATAGTTTTGAATCCTTCTCTAATGCTTTTCTTCAATATAATATTTATTTGATAAAATATTAAACTTTTTGAGGTAAATTATTTATAAAAACTTAAAAGTTTTAGTCCTTTAAATAATTCTTTTACCTGTTTGCTTATTTGCTATTTTTCATCATTTCTACTCCTAAAACTTTTCTAGCTTTTTTCAATTAAATTTTGTAAGAGTCAGCGCAATGTGCGCGAAAAGGACGAATTAAAATGTTTTTAAATAAAAGTAACCCTTTTCTTTCTTTCTTGGTCTCGTGGACAAAATGTTAAAAGTAAATAAACATTTAATAGACCATAAGCTATGGGAGAGGGAAGGTTTTAAATTGATTTTGTATGTCTTTTAAAAATTCACAAAATTTTTATTAAAAGATTGTTAGCAAAAGAGAAAAATATAAAATATATAGAAATCTGAGCTCTTCAGACAATTTCTTTTTTATTTTTTATTTTATTTGTACTTTAAAATTTATTGCATGGTTGGACTGCAAAATAAACTTTTAGCAGAAAACATTTTTATTTTTGCCTGGTACTATTTTAAAATTTTATTCAAATTTTTTCGTTTTTCATTTTAAATTAAAAATTACTTAGACAACGTTTTGTCTTTTTTCATAATCTGTTCCTTTAAATTTTTTACTTCCTCAAATTTAAAATTGGAAAATTTGCTGGAGGAGGTTGGAAGCTATTTGCCCCATATTCACTAATGATTTCTGGTTTACATTTTTACAAACCTTTAATTAAAAATGTTCGAAATAATGACTCAATAAATTATTCGATTTTCTTTTGTCTTTATATACAGAAATTAAAGAATTATTTTTTAAATTATTTTTTGAATATTTAAATATTGATAATTTTCTAAAACAATTTTTTTACTTTTTTTTTAAATAATGGAGTAAACTGCTTTTTTGTAAATATGTATTAGAGCTTCATCATTTAATATTCTTGTCAAATGCTTAACAAAAGATATATTTCTTTTACATTTAAAAATTTATTCTTCCCCAAAAATATTTTTTTATGTCTTTGTCGTTGGCGTTGGTTTTTCGCCTTTTTTTTTGTCTTTCATCTTTGAACGAACACTTTATTATTATTATTTTATTTATTGTAAATATTATTAACTAAATTCAATTCATTTTTAACACCTTCAAAACACTTTTTTTTTATTTTTAAGTTTTTATTAAATAAAAAAATAAAAAGAAATTAGAAAAAAAATTTGAAGTGGAATTATACCTTTTCTGGACAAAAAAATAAATGATTGAAAATATTTTCTGAAACCTCTTCTGATTTAAAAATAAAAAAAGTCCTGTCTTGTTTAAAAAAAGTGATGGGATTTTAAAATATTTATTTATTTATTTAAGTTTAACAATTTATTTAATAATTTTTTATTGAATTTTTTTAAACTAAAATATTGCGAGTTTTTATTTTTACTTTTTCTTTTAAGGTTTTTTATATAATTTTATAAATGTTACTTTTGAAGCTTTTTTTGATAACAAAATTCTATTTTTTAGTTTGAAATTAAAAATATTAATTAATTATGTTAAAAATAACATTAAAATAAAATCTATATTTTGATAAAAACATCTCAACATATTTGTTTGTCTATATAGAATGTTGCCTAATTTAGCCAAAGATAAGAATCAAAAAATGACTTGTTTTTATTTATGACTATGTGAATTATCAAAGAATATGTTTAATAATTACCGATACTTGACATTTTTCATATGAAATTTCCTCTTGTCCCATCCGGAATCAGAATAAAATTTTAATAAAATCTTACTTCAAACTTAGACAATTTATCCACTAATTTTTTTATTTCAAAAAAAAAACTTTCATCATTCAACTATCATTTACACTTTATTTATATATTTTTCAATCCCTCTTTTTCTCCCACAAATCCTTTGCGCATCTCTTATTTATTTCATTGTTAAATAGCATTAATGCCATTATTTTATTTTTTGTTCAAAAAATATTTTTCATCCTTTTTTTATTCCAGAAGTTTTTGGGAAGTTTTTTAACGAAAGTTTTGATGAGAAATAAATTGGTAAATAAATATAAAAGAGGTTTTTAAATAAATTCTCATTTTTGAACTCAAAAATAAAAAAAAAGCGGCAGAGCGTAACGTTTAATATATTTTCCCCATTCATTTCTAAATTCCCATCATAAAATTTTATTCTCACACATTTTTAATTGAAAAATATTTTCCTGACAAGTTTTAATTTAAAATTATTTTTTTAAATTTTTATTTCTTTATTGGGATCATCTCACGGGGTTGAAATCCATAGAATTTTATTGTTTTTTCTAAAGATAAATTAAAAAGCATTATCGAGCCTTATATATTAAAAAATTTTTTTCGTTAAGCAGGATTTTAATTAATTTATTTTTCTGACTTTCTCCAATAATTAAAAAGCAAAAGAAGTAAAAAAGTTGTCTTTTTATTTTACCTTTGCGGTGCCAAAAATGGCTACCACTTCTGAAACTGACAAAGAAAAACAAGAAAATAAGGAAGAAGAAAAAAAAGAAAAGGAAGAAGAAATTAAAAAAGATGAAAATAAAATTAAAGAAAATGTAAAAGAAGAAAATATAAAAATTGAAAAAATTGGAGAAGAAAAAGAAATTGATTCAGAACCAGAAATAATTAATTCAAAAAAAGATTTTTATGTAAGTACAACAGAATTAGAAACAGAAGATACAGATGTTGATATTAAAATACCTAAAAAGAAATTTGAAAAACAATCTAATACCCCTCCTTTATCAATATCTAATACAACAACAGATTTAACACTTTCAATGTCACAAATAATTGCTCCGAAGGAGGCTAAAAAGGTGACTTTTATAAAGGTGAATATATCCTTTATTTTAAGGGGCAATTAAATTAGAGAAAGGGAAATTATATTTTTTAAAGCTCCATCAAGGGGTTATTTATCTAATAATACAATCTAATAATGCTTCTACAAGGCTCTAATCTTGAAGAGAAATTTTTTAAAATATTTAAAATAAAAAAAATTATTAAAATCAAAAAGAAATTTAATTTTGATAAAATTAATTTATTTTAGCGTCAACAAAATTCTGAAATGGGACGTTCAATTTCTGAAATATTGCGAGCAAAATTAGCAGAATTACCAGTCAGAGAAGAGGGCAACTTTACTCTTGGTAGGGGATTTAAATAAATATTAATATAATAATTTTTTATTAAATTTATAATGTCTATATTAAACGTTAAATATATTTTTTGACTTTTATTCGTCAAATACTTAACGTTTTTGTTTTAGAGATTATTTTTTAAAAATTATTTTAGGGTAGTGGTTGATGGCTTTCTATATTTTAAACATATTAAAATAATTATTAATAAATAAACTTTTTAAAATAATTATTTTAAAACTTTTCTTCTCATCAATGTCAACTTTTCTCAATATATTTAATAAATCTTATTTTACAATTAAAAAAAACTTTTCTCAATAATAACCAACTTTAATTACTCATTAATTAACATTCTTATATTAAATAAACTTTTTTTTTAATTTATTACTATAGATTATATTTATTTATTTTAACCTTTCTACCTTTATTTTTATTTAAATTGCGCAGTCATCTAAAAATAATTATTTATTTTTAATCTTTTTTAATTATCTTTTAAACCCAATTTTCTTTTATTTATTTTTGTAACTATTTTCGGAAATAATCTGATGAATCGATGTAAAACAAAGATCAAAACAAAAATATTTTTAGATTATTTTATTTAAAGAAAATAAATTTTAATAAATTATTTTTTAAAAATTTTCCACAATTAAGAAATTTTACAAAATTTTATCTAAACACGTGAAAATCATTTTATGATTATTTTTGTGGTTTCCTCATTTCTCTAGACTTTCCCAATTTTCTACAACCTTTTCACAATTATTTTAATCCTTAACATTTATTTAATACTTAACATTCCTGTAAAATCTCCCCCACACTTCTGTAAAATATCATTAACATAATTCTGTTGATTTTTCATTGTTTGACATTAATTTTTAAAAATATCCTTTTTTTAATTTTAAAATTTAAAAATATTCGAAATATGTTTGAATTTATTGAATTAACATTTTATTCACAAAAAAAATTTAGAATTTTGCTAAATACCATTTAATTTATTAAATATTTTTTTCATAATTTTTTCATTAAAATTTCCATAAAAAACTTTTTTTAATTTCCAAAATCATCAATCATAATTATTTATTTTTAATTTAAAAAATTATTTTTTTTATTCTCCTTCTCTTTTTCAGGTAATTTTCTCTTTTCATATTAAATATTTCAAGCAACTAAATAAATATTTTAAATAATTTTTTATACATTTTTTTATTGCTGTCAATTAAATTTATTTAAAAAATTAATAAATATTCCCTTTCATTTTTTAATAATTTAATGATTTTTAAAGCCATTAAATAATAAATAATAGAATTATTCTTAATTTATTATTATAATTTTTAACTAAAAATATTTCTAAAGATCACTTATAGGGAATAGAATCGGAATGAATTTTAATTCATTGTTCTGGGTTGGATCCCGGACTTTTGACACTGAAAAATCTGGAGATTTTTGAAAAGCCTAAAGAATTTTCTCTTTTTAACTAAAATCTTTTTAATCTCTTCTCTCATTTAAAAAACATCTTTTTTTACTTAATTCCCCATCCTTTTCTAATATTCAGATTATTTTAATATTTTCATTCTTTTATCTAACTTTTACAATCTACAAAATATTTTTTTTTGAGAAATAGCTCAAAAACATTTTAAAAAAACAATTCCTCTTCCTTTGTTTTAAACAAATTCCTTTCATTCCAAAAATTATTTTTTTAATATCATCATTCTTTATATTTTTTACAGTCAATCAGACGGCCTTTTAATTTCAAAAAAGGGTCCGATCATTAAAAAACTTCCCTAAAAATTATTCTATATTTATTTATTGATAAGCGACACTTAAAAGACAAAGATCTTTACAGCTGACAAAATAATTAAATAAATTAAATAAATTTATTTTAAACAACAAGGTCAAATAAAAAATATTTTTAATTAATTAAAATACCTATAAAATAATGGAATTATCAAAAAATGATGAAAAAAAGCCATCACCACTTGTTCAAATATTTTTGGACCCAAATTCTTTGGATTCTTTATCAAATTCTTTAACTTCTTCAACAACCTCAAAAAACCTTTTTTCAACAGGATTTTCAAAAGTTTTTCACACAAGAACTCGTTTTTTGATGATGATACTTTGTTTATTGTGTTTAGCCTCTGTTTGGTCAAATATTTTATGTTTTAATTTTGCACTTATTTGTATTGACCATGCTGAGGGAATTGAAAATTCTGAAAGTTTGGAACAACAAATAAATGGAAGTGAAGGAATACCTGAAGATTTGTTACTTTTGAATGGTGGGACAGAACAAGAACAAAATTTTGGGTAAATTTTTGAATTTAAAGAATTTTAAAATATTTTTGAATTTTAATTGCGAATGTAATTGTTAAAAAATTCCAAGGAAAAAATAATTTAAAGAAAAAATTTTTTTTTATTATTTTAGAACAAATTCTTCTTTTTCTACTTTGGAATCAACTAAAAATTCAACAAATATTAAAACTCCAAGACTACACTTTACTGCTAGACAAAAAATTTTTCTTACATCGACGGTCGCATTGGCAGCTTTAATTTCCAACTTTGCTGTTGTTTCTTTGGTAAAAAAATATTTTTTAGTTTTTCTATATTGGAATTGAGATTTAGAAAATTTTAAAGAGAAATTCTCTTTAACAGCGACTTATTGATATAAGAGACTTTTAAGCCAGTCCTTTCTGTCGCTACTAACGAGAGTTGAATTTATTTGGATAACGTGAAGGGTATTTCATTGATATTCTTTAAGAATATCTTGTCCAAAGGGATATTTTCTGTTAATTTAAATATTTTAATTCTTTTTTTCTCCTTTTCTAAGGTAAACCATTGTGGAATCAGAACAGTTTTTGCATGTTTGGGAATGCTCTCAGCTTTATCCACCTGTCTTTTACCTGCTGCTATTGAACTTGGTTTTTATTATGTTTTAGCCTGTCGATTTCTTCAAGGTGTTGATTAAATATATTTTTTTTAAATATTAAAAATAATTCTTAATTTTCAAGGTATTGCATTCTCTGCCAATTTTCCAGTTATTGGTAAAAAATTACTTTTAAAATTCTTTTATCATTTTCTCTCTTTTTAAAGGCTCTTTCACTTCAAAATGGACCTATTACAAACAGAACGGACTTTTTGTTTCTGCTTTAGTTGCCTACGTTCAATTAGCACCAGCAATTACTGTTAAATATTTTAATTAAATATTTTAATTATTAATTTGTTTAGATGCCAGTAAGTGGTACTCTTTGTGAATTACTTGGATGGCCTTCAGTTTTCTTTGCACATGGTGGTGCTTGTACTATTCTTTTCTCTTTATGGGCTTTATTTTTTAGAAATAGTCCAAGTCTGTTTTTTAAACTAAAAAAATTCAAAGATTTTTAAAGATAAACATCCATTTGTTGGTGAAGTAGAATTAAGAAAGATAGCAGTTGGTAAAACAGAATTAAATAAAGAACTTCAGAAAAGGATTCCTATTCGCGAAATTTTACGAACAGCTTCAGTTTGGGCTGTTTGGATTGCGGCAATTGGAAATTTTGTTTGTGTTAATATGGTAAAAAATAAATAAATTTTTTTTTAAATATTTTTATTTAAAGATGTTTTTGTATTCTCCAAGTTATTTAAATGTTGTTCTTCGCTTTCCAGTGGCACACACCGGATTTTCAGCTTCTTTGGCACCTTTAGCCCAATTTTGTATTAAATTACTTGCTGGATTTACTAGTGATAAAGTAAGAGAGAAAATAGATTTTTATATTCTCGAATATTTTTAAAGATTCGTTTCTTGTCTGAAACAAATAAATTACGTCTTTACAATTCAATTGCATTTTTTGGTTCTGGTCTTTTCCTTTCAATGTTGGCATTCTTCCCTACAGACCAACCAAGTTTATGTTTAGTTTTATTAGGAATATCAGCTGGATTGCTTGGATTTACAACTGGAGGATTTTTTAAAGCTGGACCTTTAGTAAAGAATTAATTTTTAAAGGGAATATTCTTTTAATTATTTTTTTCTTAAAAAAGGTTGCAAAACATTATGCACTTGTAGTTATGGGACAAATTTCTTTAGGTGGAAATTATTTAATTTAAACAAAAAATTAAAAATCTTTTTAGCAATTACAATAACTCTTCTATTAGTTCCAATTATGCAAAATACTTTAGCACCACATAACAGAGCAGAAGAATGGCGGTAATTAATTTAGAATTTTTTTTTTAATTTTATTTAGTTATCTAATATTATTTTTAATCATTACTTAATTTCTTTTGGAATGAAGATTTCCTCTAATTTTATTTTAATATTAAAATATTTCCAGTCTTGTTTTTCTATTAACTGCTGCAATTTTAACAATTTCAAATTTGGCTTTCTGTTTGATGTGTTCAGCAGAACCAGCACATTGGACAACTGATGAATTTTCGAGAAATGCATCTAAAAGTAAAATTCACACAATTGAAGAATCTATAGAACAAAATGGACAATCAAAATGGAATAATAATTAAATTAATTAATTAAAATAATATTTAAAAAAAGGCATTTTTGTATTTTTCCCTTTTTTCATTCTCAAAAAATTGGCTTTAATTTCTCTTAAATTTATATCAAGTCGAAACTCTATTTTTAAAATAGAGTTTCGACCTTACTCTCCATATTGGAAAACTTTAAAAAATAATTATTTTTAGGCCAAAAATCTTTAAAATTGCATAGTCAACTCATTTAAAAATTTTTAAAAATTTCCTCCTTCATCAATTCCCTATAATATTATTTCTATATTATAATAATACTATTTCTGAATTTATTTGACAGAAAAGTTTATTTAATAAATAAATAAAAATTTAATAATAAATTTTTTTTAAATAACAATTTTTAAGTTTTGGTAGGTTTAAGTTTTGAAATTTTTTTAAATTTTAAATATTAAACAAAAAATATCAAAAATTTATTTAATAATAAAAATATAATGAAAATGCATAAAATAATAAGAATAAAAAAAGCATTGCATTCAACACGTTTTGGAATCTTTTCTAAAAAATAACCGGGTAAATAAACAAAAACATAAAACAACAAAAAAAGGAAAAAGCTGTTAATTGAAAAAAAATCATAAGATTATGGCGAATCTTTAAATCAAGGGAAAGGAGTAAATAATGGAAGGATAAAGTAAATGATGGTTAAAAACGTGACCAGTATATGTATTTTAATTAAAATTTAAAAAGAAAATTTATAACAACCTAACCTCCATAAAATACCCAAAAGGAATTTAAAAAGTCATTTCTATAGAGGGGTTAATTATATAGAGAGGAATATGTAATGAATTAAAGACTAGTTTAGAGAGAAACTTAAAAAAAGAATTAATAAAAAGTTGTGATAAAAAGTCCGTAACGGATGATTGAAATAAATTGTCGATTAACAAGAGTAAATCCAAGCAATCAAAAAAACAATATTTTAAATTTAAAAAGGCTTAATGTATATACATTTTCATAAAAATACCACTTCCAACAATTTATTATTTACAATTCATTAACTAAATGTCCAACACCTTCACTACCACCAGAAGAGACAGAAAATCTTCTTCCACCAACACCTTTTTGTTTACTATGAACTTTTGTGTGACGCTTCCGTTCGTCAGAACGAGCAAATTTACGTCCACAAATCTCGCAGCAAAAGGGTTTTTCACCTGTATGTGTACGTACATGTGTTGTTAAATGATCAGAACGGGAGAAGGCTCTCATACAAATTTTACACTAAAAAATGAGTGGAAAATTATTATTTAATTTTATTAATTAATTTAGGTAGAATTCTGAAGGGAAGGCTTAATTACAAGTTAGTTTTTACCTGAAACGGTTTTTGTCCTGTATGTATTCTAATATGTCGAGTAAGTTCATCAGAACGTGAAAATCGTTTATCACAATTTTCAATAGGGCATTGATGTGGCCGTTCTTGTATAGGTGTTTTACTATTTCTTTGACTACCATCAATATCATCTCTTCCCATTTCTTCATCCAAACGAGCAGTTCGAGTTCCTTTAACATTGAGAAGACCACTCAAAGATGCTGGCCTTTGTTTTAAGGCATTCCCGTCGTTTATGGAAGAAACAACCGAAAAAGTTGAGCGCCTTTCTTTGGACCCATCAAAATAATTATCTTGGTGATCAAGACTTGTAGGTCCAACAGAATGGGATTGAGCTGGAGGTATAAACATAGGAGCAGGTTGGAATGATTGCCATTCTTCAAATGTTGGTTCATGTTTGAAATTCTTAAAATTAGTTTAAAATAAAAGAGAAAGTATTTAAATGTAGATAGAATCATTAAATTATAAAAAGAAATTCCTCACCAACTGACAAATTTCCCCTCCAAAATTGTTGTTGATGAGTTGTTGTTGTTGATGAGGTGAATGATGAATGGCCTCTAAACCAGAACTTGTAGCAGTTGAAGCAGATGAATTTGGTCGTGATTGTTGTATAGAAGAATTTGTGGTTGTGGCCATTTGAAGTAAAGCTGAAGTTGGGGCAGTGGAAGATACCATCGTTGGAATATTATTTCGATGTTGAATTGAAGGACAAGTTCTTTCACAGCAACATTGACTACCTAAAGCTGCAGCAGGCATAATACTACAACTTATACTTTGATGGATCTGAAAATATTGGGGAAAATAGATCCTCAATGAATTTTATGAGGGAGACTTAACTAATATTCATATCTCGCAATGTTATACATAGTAACTAAGAGATAGAAGAAAGATAAATGTGAAGTGAGATAGAGCTAGGGAACAAAGGTCTGATTTCTATTTTTTGTTCATGAATTCGTAAGCATCTTTTGGAAAGATATTTGAAAGAAATAAAGATACGAAATTAATTTTAATTAGGGAATGGTAGGCTAGTTCTATTTAAATTTAAATAGACACATATTTTTTGATTTAATTATTTCAAATCAAAATTTTTTAAGGAATTAATTTAAATTTAAATTAGTCATCAAAATAAATAATCTACTCTTACATATAATTTGTTTACTATTTTGATGGTCAAAAGGTGGAAAATAAAGGTCTGGCAAGAGTGAAAGTGCGAAAATATACAGTAAATTTTTAGAAAGAATTTTTGCATTAAATTATTTATTTCTATTTTTTGCTTAAAAACATCGCAACATTTTTAAATTAATTTAATAAAATGGTTATGGTATTTTTATATATTTATTTAATTCTCTTTAGCAATTAATAAAATAAAAGAATTTAGTCATTTATTATAAAATAAACCAGTTTATATTTTAATTTATTTTAAATTGTAAATTACAGTTTTTCTTAAAGAATTTTAGTATGTAGATCACAAAAGAATATTTTATATAATTTAAAAATATTAGAAAAAATTCTGAAGGTATTTTTTTTAATAAGTAATCACATTGTAAAACTTTAACTCCCTTTAATTCTAATTAATTAGAAAATGGGAAGGAAATTCTAGAATTTTAATTTCTTAATTTTAATTAATTTATTTTTATTAAAAATTTAGAGAAAATAAAATTTAAAATAAATTTATAAAATATTTTTTCAGTTAATCTCGATATTTTTTAAGAACAGATAAAGAACGGGTTCCGAACCTGAACAGAAGAATTAAATAAAAATTTTATTGTTATCCATAAAGAGAGATAATAAATAAAGAAATAATTCCCCAAGAAAATTATTTTAAAAAAATATCAAGACAAAATTAAGGCTTTTTTAAACAATTTAAGAAATGAATTTTACTTGATATCTTCCAGAAGGCACATTATTACCACAAATTTGTTGATGTCTATGAATACCAGAATTATTTAAATTTTGTTTTTGTTGTAAATTTGTTGTTATTCCTCTTTGTTGTTGTCCATAAATTGGGCATAAATGATTATTTGATTGATTAGAAAATTGATTATTTAAATTAAAATTTTGATCTTTATCTAAATTAGTAGAAGATAATGTTGTTGTTGATGTTGTTGTTGTTCCTCTTTGTTTTTCATCTTCATTTGTATTATTATTATTATTATTGTTAATCCACATAACCTTAAAATTAATTTATTAAATATCTTGGAATTTTTAATTAACTAAAATTATTTCACCATCAATTTTTGATAATTTTTTAATTCAGATTTTCCAAATCTAAGTTTTATTTATAATTTTAAAAAATTATCTGGAATAATGTGTGAAATAAAAGGTAATAAGGTCAATACTATCAATTAACATAAATAGTCCTCCTTTAATGTAGGAATAGTAGCAAAGTTAAAGTACTCAGAAATTTTTATGATAATTGAATGCACCAGCCCTAATAATAAAAAAAAGTTTTCAATTCTGTTAATAAAAACTCCAACTGTTTACTCCATAAAATTATTATTATTCAAAAATATTTAATTTATCTAAAATATCTCACTTTCGTCAAATCAGGCGTTTCAGGAGCGTTAGGTGTTTTAGCGTCTACAGACAATACAGGTAAACCTTGATTTCTAGTCCAAGATTGAAGAAAATGTTCAACAATAGGTGAAAATTGAAAGAAAGAAGCACTTAAACCTTTTTTAAAAAATAAAAGAAAATTTTTAAAAAATTTTATTAAATTAAAGTGAAGAGAGAAAATAAAGGAAGGGAGTTGCGCACTGCTCTACTCTCCTTCATTTTCTTACAGAAAAAAATTTTTTGAAGGCGTGTAAAAACCTCAACAATTCCCTCTATTTTCTCTCTTCTTTATTCTCTTTTTTTAATTTTTTTTTAAAAATTAAAATTTTAAATCGATTGGATTTTCATTTCCTAAATATTTTTTGCAAATTTTTAAATAATATTTTTATAATTTTTTTTTAAATAAATTTTTAACGCCGGTTATAAATCCACTCGAAGGGAATGTAACATCGTTTTCAGTAAGATTTTGAGGGAAACAATCAGTTGGGAATTGAAGTGGTGATATACCCTGATAGCGTTATAACCGGAATTAGATGTATTTTTTAGTGAGTCAAAGAATTGGAGAGATTAGAAAAAACAAAAGTGGAGCAAAGGTGGGACAAGAAAAATTTACTAATTATTTTTGAAGGTTACCTAGACTTAAAAAATTTTATTTTTAAAGGATAGAAGGGAAAGTTTTTTTGTGTAATGTCGCAAAATCAGGGTTGGAGAATAATTATGCTGGAGAATATTTAATAAAAATTAGAAAATAATTTTGTATATTTAATGATTTTCTTTCAATTAAATTTTACGTATTAATTAAAAGCCTTAGTAACAAAAATGTAAAAAAAATAAATAAAATAAATGCCAAAATGTAGTTATAATTAATTAAATGATTAATTCGGCGAATAGAGAAAAACGAAAAATTAAAAAATAAATAAAAAGTATTTAGAATAATATCGGTCAATATTTCTTTTTTAAATAATAAAATCCATTTTTTAAATAAAAATTTAATTAATTACCTGGAGAATTTAAGTTTTGAGCATTTAATGGCAAATTTGTAGATATTGAACCTTTTATTTGAAATTGTAATTTTTGATCAGTTTTTGGTGCAGTAATTGGTTGATTAGAAGAATTTGTAGAAGTTTCAGAACTACAAGTTTGTCCATTAGAAGATTTTCCATTTGAACAAATATTCGTTGAATTACGATGTGCACATTCAGAATTAGAGTTGGAGGACGAACCTATGGAGATATAAATTTAAAAAAATTTTTTTAAATTAGTAGACCATTGATTTATATACGTAGTATAGAGGTTTACGATATAGACGACTATAAGGGTTATTCTTAAGTGGTCATTAACCGTAAATATAAGAGTTTCCGTTACTGTAATAACCAAAAAAAAGTCACAAAAAATATTAAAACAAACAGTTGGAAGCATTGCAGGAACATGAACACTGATAAGAATGTTCAGAGTTAGGTGGGTGTTGAGGAGGGGCAGAGACAACAGTTGAGGTTATTTCGATATTTGCTACAAAAATATTAATTTAAAATAAAATTTTAAATTTTTAAAAAATCTCCATAAAATTCAAAAAATCCCTCAAAACTCTTCCTTCTATTCAAATATTTAAAAAATTGAAATATTTATTTCTCTCTCTATTTCTCTCTAAAAAACACCTGTTAATAAAGGTTCATGATCGCCAAAAAAAGCTTGTGGATGTTGACTTTTTGGTGTTGCAGAATTCAAACAAAGGGGAGTATTTAATTCATCAATGTGCATTAATTGCTACAAAACAATTAAAGTTGTGCAAAAAAAGGAAAAAGATTTTTTAGTCGGAAATAATAAAATTTAAATTAACGACTTTTCTTTTTTAAATTTAAACATTTTTATCTCTTACAGAAGACTTTGAACTAGAAGAAATAGTAGGTGAAGTAAGTAATGCTGTAGGTGTTCTCAAAGTATCAGGTATTTTAGGTGTTGGTGTTTCTAACAAACAAATTCCATTAGAAAATAAATTAGCTGCAGACATTGGCGTTTTAATACCTCCTCCACCATTTTTGCAATTTAAAGAATTATTAAAATGTAAACAACACCCATTATTATTTAATGAATTATTTCCTCCATTATTATGCTCAATTTTAAGTTCTGGAACATTTGGAGATTTTTTTGTTGAAATAAATGCTGATGTTGATATTAATGTTTTATTTTGAATATTTAAAGAATTATTATTAATTAATTGAATATTTGGAGGAATTGTTGTTGTTGAAGAAGAGGAAGAAGAGGAATTTATTGAAGAAGGAATAGAGGAGGAGGAAGAAGTAGAAGAGGGAGGAGGAGGAGAAGATGGTAAAGGTGTAACCATAATATTTTATGTTTTTATTTGGCACGTCTGATAATTTTTAAACAAATAATTTTAATAAATTGAAAAGAAAATAAAAATGAGAAGAAGAAGAAAAATTAATTTTTAATTAAATAAATTAAAAATATTATAGTCACGTTTACAAAAATAAGCATTTGTAAAATCAACAAATGATAGAAATAAAATATTATGGAAGTAAAATTTTGCAAAAAATATTTCTAAATGATGTTAATTAAATTTTCAAATAATTTTAGAATTATTGGAAATCTATTAATGGAATAAGGAAAAAAATATCAAGGAAAATAAATATTTTAAAAATAAATTAAATATTTTTGACAATAATTTCACAAATTGTCAGCCTAAAAATTTGAAATTTTTAGAATAAATAAATTGACAATATTTGTACAAAATATTATGAATAAAGGTTTTTATTTTATTTAGATTTGTCAAAAATAAGCGTGCAATTTTAAACTAGGGAGAAAAGGAAAAAAAAATTAAAACTTTAAAAGAACTTTAAAAAAGGACAAAAAATAAGTAAAAAAAATCTAAAAAATGGAAGAAATTTTTACTAAAAAATAATTCTTTTAAAAATAAATATAATTCTTAAAGAAGTCAAATAAATAAAGTTTTTTAAAAAAAAACTTTATCTACATAAAATAATAAAAAGGGTGGGAAATTGCAATTTTTGGATAAAAATAATAAAAAAAATGAAGTAAATGTTGTGGAAAAAAATATTATTAAAAAATATATAAAAAGTTTTGTTAAATGATATGGAAACTAAAAAATATAAATTTTAAGTAAAGCTTAAAGAAAATTAAATAAAAATAATTTTTTAATAATTTTAATTTAAGTAATAAAATAAAATAGAAATATTTAAAATAAAATAAATGAATGTACCAAAAGGATAAAAAAATGATAAATTGACTGAATATATAAATTGTTTATTTGTAAATATTTAATAAGCATTTGAATAAATAATTTATATAAAAAATGAATTTTAAAAGAGAAATAATAAAATAAATTTTAATAATAGAGAGAAATTTAAAAATATTTTTAAAAAATTCGAAGCAGTTGATTTAAAAATAATAATACTCCTTTGTAAGAGAATATCTAAAACTAAGTAAGTGACTCCATTTATAACCCCCTAAAACCTCCCGATGTTTAAAGGATAAGAGAATAATTTCTACCAAAAGATAAAAGAATTGCCATTTCCCAAAAATCAAAAGAAATTTTTGAAGGCACTGTCCACGATATAGCTCTATGGGAAAGGAAAGTTCCCATAAAAAGGCTTCATCTTTACACGACATCGTCAAGGTAGCAAATGAATGTGCACAAAAAACAGTCTTAGATATATCCGTATAAGAAGTTTTAAAATTTTGTTTTCAAAATAAATTAACTAGAAAAAAACTTAATTGAAAGGCTAATCCACAGTAAATAAAAACTTTTTTAAAGATAATCTTGTTATTGAGAAAAAAAATTAATTTAAATGACGTAACCGGATGTTTATTTGAAATTTAAAAAAATATTTTTTAACTAAAATATTTGAAAATGAGAAATAGAAAAAAGTAGTCATTATTTTAAAAGGAGAAAGAAAAAGAATTTGCTTTAGGGCAAAATAAAGAGAATTGGTTATAGAATTTGTAGTATATCCTCTTTTTATAAAGAAATAAACGGGCATTAACGTAAAAGAAGAATTCCTTATTTTTTTAATAAAAAAGCAAAAAAAAAATATTTTAATATAAAAATATTTAGAAGAGATCCTTGGTCAAGTGCAGCGCAAAATAAAATTGAAAAGAATATTTAAGTAAAAAGCCAAGAAAAGGTGTGACGCAAAAGAAGTAAAATATATTTAAAAACAAAAAATGAGAAAAGCAGCTAACGGATGAGGAGAAAGGATTGGCCTAGTTTGAATCAATAAAAGAAAAAAGGTAAAAAAAGGGGAGAACAAAAGACATAAGAAAAATAAAAAATAAAAAGAATTTTTCTCTCATTCACGCCACTAAAACATTTTTTGTTTTACGTTCCTTTGCACTCTTTTCACAATCCTTTTTCCGCTTTATCGTTGAAGCTTATTTGAAGGTTTTTTAAAAAAGAAAAGAAGAAAAAGCCTCAAACAAAACACATGGCACATTATTTAATGTTATAGAGAAAGAACGAAATAAAAGAGACAATTTACTGAAAAAATAATTAACAGATAGAGTGACAATTGCTTAAATATTTATATATATCTTTTTCAGTCTGAGTTTATTTGGAATGTTTACAAAACTTAGATAGAAAAAAGGAGTAGCTTTGGATATTTGGTAATTGTTATAAGTAAATGGAGCCATGGATAGTAAGATAATCTAAAAGGAACTTCTTCACAGTTTAGGACATTAACTATTCAACACTTGTGACCGTTATTTTCAGAAATTTGTTGAACAGGGACATACATACAAGTGTTCAAAAAATTCTTTCAGTGAATTGTCCTAAAAGTGAGATATACCTAATTGGAGAAAAAGCATAGTAAAAGCCTTTTTTAATTCTACATATATTTTATACTCTCTTACTTAAATTGTTGTTTAGCTAACCAATATATTTGTAGTAGCAAGTACTTATTCTTTATTGCAGCTGTCTCTAACAGACATACACAATTTTATATCCAAACTCCGCCTCTTTTAAGCATTTCTTCTTCTCTCTATTTTTTGTAGTTCACGTCATTTATGTGTTCTTTAACAATTATTTCTTTCAGTTTCGGTTGATTGCTTTTTTCTTTATTTTATTTTTTTTCACTTAAAACATAAATATCTTCAACAATCTCTTTTTTTTGTCAACTTTCTTCAATATTTTTTTCTTCTTTTTTGTCTGTCAATAAGTATTGAAAGAAGGAAGTATAAAGTGTTCTCGACGTTCGCACACAAAAAAATATATTAAAAAATATTTAAAAAAAAAAGCCAAGACATTCACAAAGCTTTAGAGAGAAAAGAAGAAGAAGGAAATATAGAAATGAGAAAAATGGGGTTATTTTAAATTCACGACTGTCACAAACAGAGTGAGTTGACAAATAAAAAAACGAAATTCGAAATTTTCAAAAATGGGGTGGATTAAATAAAATTTTAAGATTATTATAAAAATATTCCTTTTATTTTAGTTAAGTTAATCCTCAAAATAAAATTATATTTAGTGATAATTAGTTGGTGTCAATATATCATTAGTCTAAATTTAAAATCTAAAAAATAATCAAATCAGTAAAATAAAAAAGTAAAAGATTTTTAAATAATTAATTAAATTTTTTCGATTATTTTTAAAAATAAATTAAATAAAAATAAAATAATCTTTTAATAAAAAAACAACAATTTATTTATTAAAAGTGCTTTAAATCCTCTTTTATTTTTTCATTGATCTTAAATGGAATTTTACGTTTTTTAAAAAATAAATAAATAAAATAATCAAAAAATATATTTTTAGTAAAATGACAAAAAATGGCCTAAAAGTTTTAATATTAAAAGCAAATATTAATGAAAGAATTTAAAACATTGTGATTCATTTTTCTTGGAAATTATTTTTAAGAATTTAACATTTTAAGTTTTTAAAACATTTTGAAAATTAATTTAATTTAATATTTTATTAATTTTAATATTTTTTACAAGAAAAAAATCTTTGAAGACTCAAGACGCAAAAATCCACCTTCACTCTTAACTCATTAATATACCGTAATTCCTCTAATTGATCGGCCGACCGCTCTATTTTTCAATTAACTCTCGAAGGGCCGCTCTATTGGAGGGGGCCGTTCAACTGGAGGGGGCCGCTCTATGTTTCAATTAAAATTGTTTTACTTGGTCACGCTTCCTCATCAGAATTACTAACATTTACAACGTCAATTTCTGAGTTACATAGCTAAGGCTGTCAAATATATGGAAATCCATATTTTTCCCTGAACTAGGGAAGCCATGAAACGATCAAACAACATGTTTTTAGCTTGGTTTGAAGCTTCTAGGATGGGTTTTCATTGCATAGTTTCCGTATTTTTCCATATTTTGCCACTTTTTCCATTTCATCCATATTTTGCTATTTTTTCCATCCATATTTTGAGATTTTTCTTCCATATTTTTGACAGCCTTAATTATGGCTATAAAAAAGAGGGGCCGCTCTATTAGAGGGGGCCGATCAAATGGAGGGGGCCGCTTTATTTTACAATGCCATCCCAAAGGGCCGCTCTATTAGAGGGGGCCGTTCAACTGGAGGGGGCCAATCAATTAGAGGAAATACGGTAATTATATCTCTAATAGAAAGATACTTATAATATTTTAAACATTAGTGGAGGGAATGAATTGAGGGTTTAATTAACTCAACATTAATTTATTTCACAAAAAGTCAACTTTTTGGCGATCATTTACCAAAGAGTTTAGAATAATTTAAAAAATTATAAAATATTTTATTTTGCCCACCTTTACTTAATAAATTTGTTGTTTTTGGTATTTTAATATTTTCTTCTTTAACTAATTTATTTCCATTATTTTGTTGTTCTTCTTCAGCTTCTAATAAACGCATTCTATAAGTTTCAATTTCTTGAAAAACTAATAAACGTCTTTGAATAAATTCTTCTTTTGTATTTCTTTTTTGATTAATTAATATTTTATTATTTAATAAATTATTTTGAGGTGTTGACGAATCAAAAGAGGCTGATTTTTGTTTATATAATTTATTTAATGATGTTTTTGTTGTTTTATTATTTTGACCTTTAATGTTTTTATTTTTAAATTAGAGTCAAGTAAAGAACAAATTAAAAAAAATTTCTGAGAGGGGGGAGAAAAAAAGCAAGCAATTAAAAAAATTAAATATGTGTTTAAATATTCACCCATCTTTCTTTAATCTATAAATTCTAATAAAAATTTGTAACAAAAGTTTTAGACTTTTAGATGAAGTCTGTTAAATATTGAAATATTTATTCTAATAAAAATTCTTTTTTTGACCATAATTTGATTTTTATCATAACAAAAAAAAACTCTTAAAAATATATTTGTTAAAAATTTAATTTTTCGATTTACCTCTCTCCCTATCATTTTATTAAAATAAAATTTATAATTTATTTAAATACCAGAATTAGAAGATTGTTGAATAAATGTGGGGGTTGATATAAAGCAATTATTATTAGACATACCAAATGGATTAGATAAATTTAATTGTCGTTGTTGTATTAAAGAAGAAGAAGAAAATGTTAATTCTTCTTTTAACCTTTTATTTTCATTAAAATAATTATTTTTTAAATTTTTTCTTTTTTCATTGTTAAGAGGCTCAGAATCATGTCGACGTTTATTATTATTTATTGTTAATGATGTTTGTTGCAAAAATGGTTGTGGTGAGGAGGTTGAGGAATTAATAATAGGGTATTCGCTAAATTAGAATATTATTAGTAAATTTAAATTTTGAAGAAGAAAGAATTTCAAAAAAATTTTCTTGAAATCCACTAAGGCAATTAGAAGATAATAAATGATATTTAATAAACAATTTATTAAAACCTGTAAAGTTCTTACCTTTGTTCTGATCTCGAAGAAATTATTTTCTTTTCAATTTTCTCTTTTTCCATAAAATAAATGTTGTTTTGATTATTTAATCTTTTCTGATTTTCAAATTGTTTTTCCAAATCCAAACTTTGAATTAATTCGGGAAATTCTTTAAATATTGGACTGGGACAAGGACTTAAAATATCTGTTGGTGTTTCCATTACCTTTTTAAAAAGATATAATTTAGATAGAAAATTATGATTAAAATACGAATAAATTTATAGAAGAAGAGGTATTAAAAGAATTTTAAGAGAAATTTGAAAGTTAATGGGAATTGAATCTTCGACTACTCAAATAAGGCTAAAACAGTGAATTAAGTAAAAAATAATTGTTCGGGGATGAGAGTTGTGGAGAATTCTAATTATGCCATAAATGAGAACCTTCGCAATTCTTGGAAGTATTTTAGGTATCCTTAAAAGAGTAATTTTTCGAGGATCTTAAAAAATTAATATAAAAAATTTTAAAAAAAATACACAAATTAAAAAATACAAAAAAACCATTAATTTATAATATTTTTTCTCAAAAAGATTTCCTCAATTTCTTTAAAAAAATATAAGAAGTTATTCTTTGATAATATAATTAATGCGCGAAAATTATTTTAAAATGTGTGAAAAGAAAATAAAAGTTTTGTTGTTTTTATCTTTCTTTGTAAATAATTAAAAAGCGTCATACGTTCGGCCAATTGAAAATTAGGGCAAGAAAAGGGGTTGGATTTAAAAATATTTATTTTTAAAATTTGGTTCAAAAAAGATATTGTGATTTTTATTTTAAAATTTAAATTTAAGGGTTTTCAACAAAACAACAATTTATGTCATAATTTCTAAATTACTGAAAAGATTTAAAATTTTATAGGGAATTGAATAACATCAAACTATTAATAATAAAAAAATAATGAATTAATTTATATAAGTAAAATAATTAATTTTATAAATAAATTCATAAATGGATGGACCAAAATAAAAAATAATTTTATGATAATTTTACATTTAATTTTAAAAAAATGGAAAAAGGCCAATACTTCTCCCCTCCCTTTTTCTAGCAAAATAATTATATTTGCAAATAAATTCATTATTTCTGCACAGTTGTTTTTGATTCATTTTTTTTAATTTTCTTTTCTCGTTCTTCGGCCCATTTTGTTTAAATTTTTAAATAAAAAAATGAATTATTCTGTTAACGACCACCACCTTCTTTTTTTTATTTTTTATTTATTCTCTTTTGTTCTTTTTTTAATTGTTGACGTCACTAAATGAATTGGGGTGATTGAACGAAAAAATAAAAAGGGAAAATGAGTGACGACAAAACATTTATTTGATTCTCTTATTTTTAAATTTGAAAAGGACCAGATTTGGGAATTAAATAAATTTAAAAAATATTTAATAAAAGAGAGAGAAGTGGAAACAATTGTTTTAATTATGTTGTAAAATTAAAAGAGAAGGGAGAAGAAGAAAGTTTTTAATTTAAATAACAAAATTACAAATTAATTTTAAATTTAGATAAAAAAGTACAAACAAAAAGAAGGCTAGTGAGAGAAAGGGACACAAGAAAAGGGGCAGAAAGACGGAAATTGGTAGAAGAACATATGTAGAAGTTAATTTTCAATTTTTTAAATTATTTTTCATTTTGATTTGTGTAAATTTTAAATTTTATATTTAATCTGTATTTGAGATGAAAGGGATAGGAGAGCTTTGAGCTGAAAAAAGATGCCAAAACTAAAAATTACCAAGAAAATTGTTAACAAAAAATTATTAGAAGAAAATTATTAAAAGAAAATTAAATGTTGAAAAATATAAAACTAGAAAGTAACAATTAATTAAATAAGAAGGGAATAAAAGCTAACATAAAGCACAATGTACAAATATATTTAATATTTATATAAATAATATTTTCTCGAAAAAGAAAATAAATTAATTATAATTATATGTTTGCAAATTAATATAAAATAAATATTTAATTATAAATGGATTAATTTATTTTTATTTTATTATTTTTTAGGCTCAACGTTAGAATGTTAGTTATTAGATAATATATGTAATTGATATAAGTAATGTTGTATAAAGCGTATTTAAGGGTCAAGTAATGATTTATATTATCTTAGCTAAGAAATAAATAAAATGGATTGAGTTGATTTTTTTTTGTGATTTTTGAATGAATTTTTATGATTTTTATGTCAAAGTTATTTCTAAAGTTAACTTATAAATCTAGCCAATAATTTAAAATATAAAATTCTTAAAAATAAATTTTTTTTACTAATTTTTTATTTCTTAAATATATATTCGACTTTTAACACCCCCGCACCACGCAAATAACACAAAGCTAATAACGCCCATTTGTGGGAATAAGCCTGTCAAACACCCACTCATTTATGACTTTTACTTCAAAATATGTTTACGCAAATTATTAAAATTAATTTTAAAAAATTAGTTCAAATAAATAATTTATTCATTTGAATTAAAACTTTAAAAATAAAATATTAATTATGTAAATATGTATTTAATTAATTTATTTAATTTATTTATTCATGGTTAAAGATGTCGAGGTGGCATGACAATTTCGAGTGATTTCTGTTCATTCTTTGACTTAATCATTTCCGGTTTTTAAAGTAAAATTACGGTCATAGAAAAGAAAATCCGAGAGTAGGTGTTTAATCATATATGGCATAAGAGAACATTTGGCGGCATGACAATCGTACAGAGACAATAGGACAGTAAATCATGTCCTATTGTCTTCGAGGATTAGACTAACTATGTTCGAGGATTAGACTAACTATATTCTTCGAGGATTAGACTAACTATGCAGGTTCGAGTCCTGACGGGGCTGGATCAAAGATGGTTGATATACTCCTCGACTTCCTTGTACTGTAACACCAACGTGTGCCGACTGATGAATAAACCTAGCCAGTAGGTTCAAGCTAGGTTGCCCAATCCCGAAGCAGGCAGTGGCTAACAAGAACCTACTCAGCCAAAGACAACAATTGCAACAATCGTGCCAGTGGCTAACAAAACTCTAGTTAGGGAAACACCGACGACAACTGTGTGCCGACTGATGAATACAACCTAGTACCAGAGGGGCAGCTAACGCGATCAAAGCAAGGTTGCCCAAGCCCGAAGCAAGCAGTGGCTCGCTTTGCCGCAAATCAGCTAGGCCGCAGATCAAAAAGAAAGGCAGTGACTAGCTGACCGCTAGGCCAACTAGACTGACGTAAATGGAAGCTTTTATACTAAAAATGTATTGCTTTTATACTATCCCGTTATACTATAAAACTCTTTAAAATTATCGCCTACTATCTCATAAAAAATTTTCTTTCCCAAATATATAAATATAATAATTTTAATTAAATTATATTTAATGAAAAACATTTATGTAAATATTTATAAAAGTAAAATACAAATTAAAAGTATCCAAATATATTAAGTAATTAATTCCTCTCAAATATTCTTTAGAAATGAAAGAAGGAAAAATTAAAAGAAGAAAATGGGGAAAGGGAATTTTTTTAGACATTTTTCTTTTAAATAATTTTTATTTGTTTTATTTGTTAATCATTAATTAATCTAAAAATTGAAAAAAAGAGAAATGCCTTTTGATCATCAAAATGAGATCTATTTTAATACAATTATATAAAATAAAAAATTATAAAATAATGGCTTTGTTTTCTCAAATAATTAAAATAATAAGTGTTGTGAAAATTCAGACTGGCCTTTTTTAAATTTTGAACTGACAATTAAAAATATATATTATAGTCAGAACTCTATTTTATATAAATCTTTTTAAAAAATATTTAGTACTTATAAAGTTGTAAATAAAATAGAGTTCCGAAGAAAGATCAGTTAATTCATTTAAATTTTTAAACAAAAAATGGCAGTTAGATGAATTCTTAATTTTTCTATTAGACCTTTAGTGAACAATTTTTCTAAACATAATCTGCTTTTTGCCAAACCATTGTTCCACTTTCTGTTGAAGGAGATGGACTAATACCTGTAGTTGTTGTTGTAATTGTATTATCTTTATCACTTCCTATAGCCGAAGCAAAAATAGCAGGAAGTGGACAATTTTGTTGTTGTTGTTGTCGAGAATTAAATTGTTGATTTTGTTGGCAATTAGCACCAGGTGATTGAGAAATATTTGAAGAATTACTTGTAAATGCGGCACTTTTTGTGAATGGAACAGGTTCATGCTAATAAATATTTTATTATATTTAATTTTTAAATAAAGATATTTTTACCTTAGCCATCGAACTCTGCACTGAATAAGGACTACAAACTTCGTACAAAGGCCTTGTTGTTTCATCATCCGTAGTTTCTATTTCTCCACAGTAAGGAATGTCACTTGGTGCTACTAAACCTACTGCCTATAAAAATTTTAAAAATATTTTATAAACACAATTTTTATCTCTTACCAAAGCTGTTCCACTAAGCCTTGGTCCTTTGCTATGTCCTCCACTATTACTCCCCTCATCTTGTTCAACACCAGTAGAACCTTCCATTGGAGAAACAGCAGAGGCAGCAGCACCAAAAGATTTACGCCTATCGGCTTCTTTAGAAGTGCTGTTCCTTGCTGCTCCCATAGTGCTACCTCCCGACTAAAAACAAATCTTTGTTAATCAAAAAAATTTCAGAATTTTGTTTTACTTTTCTGTAACGTAAATGTGATGCAGCAGAAGCTGAAGTACTTGGCTGTTGTTGGGGAGAATCTATAGATTGAGTTGTTGTTGTTGCAGTTGTGGCATTAGCAGTGGATGTTTCAGTTTCTGTTCCACCACCTCTTGTAGCTTTTGATTGAACTGTTGGTTTACGACCAAATTTAAAGAATTCCTTAAAAATTTTAAAATAGTTTTAAATTTAATTTTAAAATATTTAATTACCCGTGGATTCGAACTGTAAGAACGTGTTGCAGAATGTTTTAATAAAAGTCCTCCACCCAATTTAATTCCACCTTCTGGCTCTAAAGGTACTTCACAAAAACTTATATCTCCATGTTGATGAAATGGTGGGGAAGAAATATCTGGACTTCCAGGGGATGTTTGGCCACTTGCTGATAACATCCAATGAGGGGCTATGTTCAATTCTTTTTGTGTTTCTCTTTTAGGAAGTAATTTTCTTTCAGCAAATTGTTGTTGTGTCATAACAGACAAAGTTTTTTGATAAATAGTGCTAACAGGTGTTTGTAATTTTAATACATCACAAGTCCCTGCTAAACAAACAACTGCTTGTTCTGTATCTACATTATATTTTGACATTATTGGACGAAGAACTTTTCCAACAGTTAATGCTGGTCTACAACGAAGAATTACAACCCTTTAAAGTGAAAATTGTTTTTGAAAGAGAAAAAAAGTTAAATTACTTTGCAGGTAAAGGTGCAGAAGGTTTAGATGATGTACCAGTAGCTGGGCAAGCAGAAGGTCCAAGAAAGACGACTGGGAATTTAACTACAGACATAATACGGACCTTAAAAATTTTTAAAATTAATTAAAATAAAAAAGAATTATAAATTTAAATTAAAGTTTGATAACTACTTTCTATAGGTATTGAATAATAATAACGTTAAACAACAAATAATTAACATACCACTCGATTATTCAAAGCATCAACAGCTTGTCTCACAGGATCAATCGTTGAGCCAGTCTAAAAATATTAGCAATATTTATTTTGAATTATCCTTAGCAACAAAGATAGATTTAATCATCTCTGGGAATTATGTAAATTATTTTTGGATAAATGTTTCAAAAATAAAACCTTTGGGATTTTTAAGTAAAGAAAGCCTTCTCTTAATTTTTAAAAAATTAACTCCCATACCTGTGCATCAACAACTTCACAAGCATTTTTGTCCAATCCACAACCTTCAGCCATTGTAATAGTCCATTGTTTAACAGATTGGAATGGATCAGAAAGTGTAATTTCTGTAGAGGTTGCACTATCAGCACAAAGTAAAGTACAATAACGAAGAGGAAAGTCTGGTTTTGATTCACCAAACTGTAAAAATAAAAAATAAATAAAATTTAGAAAATTGGGAAAAGAAAAGGAAACGTGTTTTTTTTTTAATTTTACTAAATAGGTAATAAAAATATACTAACCACTAAAATAATCAAAACACTGACAAAAAGAATTTTTAAAAAGAAAATATCTATCCCTCCCACAAAAAAAAAACAAATAAAAATATCTAACAATAATTCCATCACAAGCTCTGCAACGATTATTTATTTGTTTTGTAGCATCTCTCCAAAAAGAGACAGTAGATGCTCCTCCATAACTTTTTCTTGCTCTTTTTGTATTTATTGGTTTTTTAGGTAATCGAGTAGATATTATTCTTTCTATTTGATTTTTATTATTTTCCAAAATATTTATTCCATAAGAATTTAAAGGAATTAAAGGTTTTCTTTGTTGTTCTCCAATTAATTCTCCATTAATTTTAAAAGGATTTGAACAATGACAAATTTTATTATTTTTGTCTTCTTCTATTTCATCTTCTACATCTACAGCACCAGCTCGACGTAAAAGACGAAGAAAAAGAGATTTTCGACGATTTGTGGATGAATTGTTACTTCGAGTTTTAGGTTGCTATAAAATTAAAAAGACAAAAAATGACAAAACAAATAGAAAATGGACAAAAATACAAAAATAAATATAAAAAGACCACAAAATACAAATAATTAAATTAAATATTTTTTAAGAATATTTTTTACTTGATGTTGTGAAGCACCGGAATCTGAAAGTAGAAAGTTATTTTTAAGTTTATTTTGCTAAATAAATTAAATCTCTATTTAAAATACTCCGATATAAGAGACAACGCCATAAGTAAATTATATATGTAAAAGGGAGTATGTTAAATAGAGGTTTGAATATATTCATAAATATTGAAAGAATCTAAATATCCCTAACCATGTGATTTAGAATCGCCTCCAAATTCTTCAGTCAGCTGACCACCCGCACGCAAATAACGAGGCCAACAATCATATTTAAGCAAGTGAAAGATTTGATACTTAAAAAAATAAATAAATTTAAAATATTTAAATCAGAATATATTAAAAAACAATATAAAGTTGGATAAGGAAATGGTTCGTGCAGTTATAATCAGAAAGTCACAGTGAATTTATAACGAGAGATTACAGTATATACTTGAATAAGGGTTATTCACTCATTATTAAGTATGCGAATATTTTCATATAATTGACAATGATTAATAATGGTATTTTTAATTTTTTTTAATTAATTAAAAATACCTGCACAACATCATAAACACTTGCAGTAAAACGATTGTTTTTATAAGCTTCACGAATCTTAAAAAAAATAATTTAAATTAATTTTCCCCTATTTTTCTTTACTTGATTTGAAGTAGAATTATCAATATTAACAGGTTCTATACAATTTGCAGCAAAATGTCTGTCATATATTTGACGTCCAAAATCTAAACGTCTGTCTAATTCTTCTTCAGGAATTTTTCTATATTCTTCTACGGCCAAATAAAAATTAATATTTTCGGCACAAAATTGTTGTTGCAAAAATTGCTAAATTTTAAATGAAAAAATATTTTTTTTGTCTCTATATGAAGGGAGTCCTCCCTTCACTCATAGAAGGGATTTAAATTAAAGAATTTACGTGGAAAGGAGCACGTGCAGCTTCAGAACGTAAAACTTGTTCCAAATCAATATCTAAACCAACACCCTGTTGATGCTGCGGCGAATTTGTGCCGCCGCCGCTACCAACGCCAGCCGGCATTGGCACGACGGCGGTTGGAGATTTTTGTTGGCCTATTTGTTGTTGTTGAGTTCTGTCTAATAAACGAATTTTTACTGAAGAACTACGAGGTGGTGAGCTAAGCTCTTCAAGTGCTGCTGATGATTTGGGAACTGAAAAAAAATTTTTAAAATTTTTAAATTAAATATTTAAATTAAATATTAAAAGTAAGGTTAATTTTCCCGATAAAAATTTCCAAAATCTTTTTCCCAACCTTCTCTATTATTTGGACGTCGATTTTCTTTGAGACTCTCTTCAGTTGAAAATTGTGTTGAAAAGACGGTAGAAGATTCTGAATGCAGTCTGCTTGTTGAAATTGTGACCGAAACAGCGGCCACGGAAGGAGACAATGAAGATTTTAAATCTTTAAAACAATTTAACATTTAATTTTTGAAATTAAAAATAAAATATTTCAGAATATTTAAATAAAAGAAAGGGGCGGATCTTAATTTATTTTATGATATTTATTTTTTAAATATTTTTTTTAAATTAAGAAACAGATTAGTAGGTGGGCTATAAATAAATAAATATTATTTTTAAGTCAAAATGTCTGAGAAAATAAATTCTGATGATTTTTATTTATTTATTAAAAGGGAGGGAATTTTTTAAAAAATAAATTAAAAGTGATGTATTTTTGTAAAAAAAGTTTTATTAATCCATTAAAAAGGATTTAAAGTTTATTTAATGATGCGCAACTTAAAGCATTTATTTCCCTTTAAAGTTTTTATTTTTTCTAGTAAAATGATGTTTCAAAGATTTAAAAGATTAAAATGACCGATTAAAGGATAATTTTAAAAAAATATTTTAATTTTATTTGCATTTTTATTAAAAAGTTTTTTAGTCATTTTTCGAAGATTAAAAGAAAAGAATTCTGAGAAATGATAAAATATATTGAAAAAAAAAATATCTTTTAATTAAAGTTGTTTATTAAAATTAAAAATATTTTTATTAATTTATAGAGATTAAAATCAAAAACATTCTTTTAAAAATTTAATATTTGAAAAAATTCTTATTCTGAATTGATCCGATGTAGTTTAAATAGATTTTAGAAAAAAAAGAAAAATTAACAGAATTTGCTCTGATCTCTACAATATAAAGAATATATTTAGCCAACCCATGTTAAAACTCAAATAAAAAAAAAAGAGAAAATATCAAAATCAGATCTTGTGGTTGTTTTTTAAAAGAAGGCTGTTTGTTCTATCTAAAAACTTAGAAAAAGGTAAAAAAGAAATAAAGATAAAAATTTATAAAAAAAATAAAAGTTCATAAAAAGGACAAAAAATAAATGACGTAAATAAAAATAAAAAGAAGGAAACATAAAAATAAATGTCACCCATTTTTAATATTTTGGCCAGGTGTTTTCCACATTTAAATTAGTATATCTTTTAATAATTTTCAAAAAAATATTAAACTTTATCCCCACAATTGACGTAGTTAATTTTGGGCATAATTTAGAATAAAAAAAGTTGAAGAAAAAAAATTATTTTCATGATCAGCCATTATTTCGATTATTTTAGAAAATGTTACGGGCTTAAACTGACCCATAATTATAACCTAAACAACCTCGATAGTTCATCGATAGTTTTTTGGTTTATAGGGAAATAATAAAGTTGGATGAAGAAATTCAAAAAATCAAAAAGCAGGACATGGGGAAAAAGTTCTCGCCCCGTCAAAGAAAATATAAAAGAAAAAATTGGAAGAATTTTTGAAATAAAAAGAAAGTAAATAATTGTTATTAAAAGTTTTTAGTAAAATAAAAGGAATCTTTATTTAAAAAAAAGGAAATCATTTATTTAATGTTTGTTGCACAATTTGTTTGTAAATGTTTATTGAAAAAAGTTTTTATTTGTATTTATGCTTACAATTAGTTTAAAATAAAAACTTTTTTAATAGCATTTTAATAGCATTTTAATACTTATTTAATTATTTTAAAGGAAAAATTTTTTTTGTGTAAATAAAATTTTATTTATAGATTAAAAATAGTTTTTTAAGAGATTAAATTTAAGATTTAAAAATTTTAAGGACAAAATGTCTCTCTCATTTACCTTTATTTAATTGATTATTTTGTTCACAATCTTTTTGTTGTTCAATATCTGATTTATCTAGACAATTTTCTTGTTGAGAGTTGTCAATAACACCCAACAAATAAGCTGGAGACACTGATGAAAATGTAGTAGATTGATTAATAGAATGGCTCCAACGATTTGACTAAAAATTAGAAAAGAAATTTAAAAAAGTTTTGAGTAAAAAATAAACATATTTTTCTAAATATTCTAAATAAAAAAAAAGGAAATAAATTTAGAAAAATAAAAGAGCAAAAAATTAATTAAAAAAATTTTATTTATTAAAAGAAAAACTTTTAAATATATTTAATCATTTAAAGAAAAATATAAATTTGTGTTCACATTTTCTAAAATAGAAACGCGACTTTCTTAATAAAATGTTGTAAAATAGAATGTTTGTCAGAAAGCATGCTGTTGATTTTTGTCTTTTGATTTAGGAAATGAGAGAGAAAGGGAGAGAAAAGGGAGAGAAATGTTTTTCGGCTTTGTAGCATTACGGCGCAGGTCTATCATATACAAGAGTATTTTTAAATAAAAATTTTGTAAATATTGTATATAGTGTTGGCTAACTTAACTATAAATTTCATAATTCTTTGGTACAATAGTTAAAAAGTTAAGTTGAAAAACGGAGAGGATTGGGTATTCTTAGGAAAACTTTAAATATTTTAAAATTCTCCAAAATCAAGCCAAAAATTTTGAAAATTTTAGATAAAATAGATAATAATATCAAGTAAATCTATGCTAAATTTTATAGCTTTACATTCTCAATTGACTATTTTATAAACTCCAGACTTAAAATAATGCGCCATAACATGCCTGCCTTCAAGAAGAAATTTATTAGAAAAAGAAAAGAAAAAAAGTTCGGTTAGTTGGTGTCAATTTCAATCTTCGATCGGCGTTTGCTGATTTTGTGACCTTCACTCTCGTAAAATAAAAATGAATGAAAAGAGCAGCTGTCTTTTTTAAAAATAATTTTTTTTAATAAAAATATTTTTTTGTCTATTTTTTAGACTGAAAAAGAGATATTTTTGGGATTTAAAAGATTTTTTAAAAAGAATTGAAAGATGAAGAAATAAAAGATTTGTTCAAAAAAGATTTTTTTGGCATAACAAGACACTTTTGGGAATTGAGACAAACAAAAAATCTTTTTTTCTTAACACTTTTTTGAACAAAAGAAAATGCTTATTTTTTAAAAGAAGAATTTTACTGAAATCAGTAACTGGTTTTTCTCATTTTTTTATTCTTGCCGGATGCGCCCTTTCTCTTTTTTTGTTTTTGGGGCATTGACGTGTTTTGACACACCCAAAAAAATGAAAAAAAGGTTTAAGGACAAATAGCTAAGAATAAATTTTAAAGAACGAAGGAACACACCTTTTGTTCTTTATTAGGAAAAAATAAATATTTTTTGACGTTGAAGTAGGTCATTTGTAGAAAAAACAAAAACGTAATCAAAAGAGGGTGTAAATAAAGATATAAATTAAATTTAAAAAAATATTTCCTTTGAAGATTAAAATTAGAAAAAAATGTAACAGACTACTAGGATGTTTTGAATGTTTTAAATATTGGGAGTTTTAAACATATGTAAAATAAAAATATTAAAATAAAAAATTTGTTAAATTAATTACCAATATTTAAATGTGAAAATTTAAGATTTTTTTTCTATAATTATATTAGTACAAGTTATGGGAAAATAGTGAATAATAAAATTAAAATTTCAAAATAATTTTTAATTATGTAATATTTAATAATTATTTTGTCATAAAGTTTATTTATTGTAGAAAGACAAAGATAATGTTTCGGCTAAAGGGAGATGACAAAAATTAAATCAAAAAAATATTTTTTAATTTTCATTACTAAATATAATTTTTATTTAATAATTTATAAAAAAATGTAAATCTACAGGTGTTATAAAAATATATTTTGATACATTTATTTTAATTTTATAAAATGAGGGTATATTTCAGTTAAAAATAGAAGGAGGAATTTATTTTTAGAAAAAAAAAATATTTTTTTTTGTTTCAAGTGCCAAAAATAAAAATCAAAAAAGCGCGTCACATTACGGCATTTATAAATGACGTACAAAGGTTTGGTCAATTTATTTATTTATGGCCTTAAAATTTTATTTATTTTTGAAAATGGAAAAAAAAAGAAAG
The DNA here is from genome assembly GCA_000172435.1 of Meloidogyne hapla. Lineage (NCBI taxonomy): Eukaryota > Metazoa > Nematoda > Chromadorea > Rhabditida > Meloidogynidae > Meloidogyne > Meloidogyne hapla. Next base: position 30,329 of record ABLG01000771.1, on the reverse strand, counting down.
AAAAAACAATAAAAATGATAAAAAGTCAAAAAGTGTTAAGTACTTATGAAAAATAAATTTTTAATTTTAAATAAATTTTGTTAAAAAGCAAAGCAAATAAGTTATGTTACAAAAGAGAGAAATGAAATTTTGAAGTCGAAAAATGACTGATATTGTACCTAAATTGTAAAAAAATGGACATAAGACCACTATGGTTTTAACTCTCGGATTGCCTAATTCGACTGAATAAAAAGTGAAAATAACCAAAATTAAAAAATAGTTTGTATTAATATTTAGAATGTTGCATTATTATAATAAAGGATAAAAGATGATCATTTCTCAAAATAATTTAATAAACAAATTAGAAAAAAAAGGAAATAAAAAAAAAGATTATTTGACTATTAGAATCAATTTATAAATAGATTGATTTTAAATTAATTTAAATAATCTTTTTAGCTTAAAAAAGATTTTAAAGAATTTGTTTTAAAAGCAGATGGATTTTAGTAAGGAAATTAATTTTCATTTAAAGACAGAAAAGAAAATTAAATAAAAAAGGAAATATATTATATTTAAAAAAGGAAAAGTATATAATTAATTAATTATTAGAGAAAAATATTAAACAAATTTAAAAATAGCTCATCTATTAAATATATATTAAATAAACGTTTTTATTTCTACCCTTAAAATTAAACAAAAAATTTTTAAGGCGTGAGACAGATAAAATATAAAAATGAAATGAAAAATAAAAATATTGTAAAAAATTTCTGAAAAATTTTTCATAACTTTTAATTTGTTCTTATCATTTTTATCAGCCAGCGACCTAACAACTCAGCGCCAAAGAATCCAAGCAAATTTAAATAAAATATTTTCAAACACGTGGAAAAAATGGGTAAAAACCACACAAACATTTTGAGTATTTTCTCATCCTTAATTTCTTTTCTTTCCAAATTTGGTAAATTGAAGAGATTTTAAGCTTTCTCATTGACTAAATTTGGAAAATGGGAAAGAAAAATATGTAAATATTCGTGTCTTTCAAATAATTAACAAATCAAAACTGAAATCTGAAAATATATGGAAGATTAGAATAGAAACTCGAATATGAAAAAAATAATTTTGGGTAAATTTTGAAGGTAATTTTTAGTGTGAAAATAAAAATGAAGAAAATAATTTTATTAAAAATAAATAAAAAAAATTTTAAATTTATTAACAACAAAATAAAAGAAATGATTTTTAGAAATTAATTAATTAATTATCAAAAACACCTAGTGATTGATTAAAAATTTATTTTTAGTTCGGCACAAGAATTATTTGGAAATTAAATAGTTTGTCGAGGTTTGCGCTAATACTTTTTTAAATATAAATACTGACATCCTCTCATTTTCGAGTACCAAATATTGAGGCAATGTCTGTGGGTTGGCGCGCCGCAAAATTTATTGACGTGTTATTAGTTGGGCATAGAAAAGCATGGAAGGTGAAGAGGAGACAAGAACCGTCAAAGAAAAAAAAGTGTGGGAAGGGAGGGACCAGGCAGGGAAGGGCACCGACAAACTAACTAACTAACAACCCGACTGGCATGAGGACAGATACAAATAATAGGCAGTCGGGGTGGCGACCGGCGACGCATTCATTGAAAGAATAGTTGATGAGAATGGGGAGAGAAAGGATTGAGAGAAAGGTTTTTTATTCTTTATCTCGGTGTCTAAAAGCTTTCTATGTCTTTTTATATATTTGCCTAATGTGAGGAGGTCCTACGGCTGTAGCTGGTCGATTGGAACGCTGGCTGGCTGACTGTCAACTTTTTTTAGTTTTCATTCTTTTCTTTTAAATCTTGAGAAAAAAAAGTAAGACATAAAGAGATCTTTTCGCATGACAAACCACACAATAGAAAAGCTGTAGAAGCTAAATGAGCGGTGGCATAACGACTGAAGAAGAGAAGAAAAAGCTTTACTGAAAGTCAAGGCTATGTGTAAAAGAATAGGAAGAAAATGAGAGAGAGGAGAGATTGGGTGACAAAAAATAGAAGAATGTGAAAATTTGTAAATGGCAAAGAAATAAAACAAAAAATGGCACAAAAGGAGAATAAAGCCTTAGAGGGGGAATGCCAAAGCCGTTGGGGGGTCTAGAAATTCTATGAGAGATTATGTAAACTAAATAGAAAACTAACTAACTCTCTCCCTTTATTTAACCAATGCCTTCCTGCCACCCATTTTCTTTTAAAAAGCCGTTGCTCGTTTGCCTGCTCTTGAGTGAAGTAAAGGAGGGGTTCTTGCACTATTATAAACATACTTTTACAAAAAAAGGTAAAAAATTTGAATTGAATAGACAAGGATTTTTTGCTTTTGCAGAAAAATTTATAAAGAAAAAGAAGAGAGAATTGAGAATAAAATTAAATATATAATTCTGAGAATTTATTTAAATTTTGAATAAATTTTTTAAATTTAAAAATTGGAAGGATATTTAATGTTTTATTAGACTTTGCTTATGGAAAATAAATATGTACATTATCAAAATATTATAAACAAATTATAAAAATATATTTAGAGTCAGAAAGATTGGATAAAATTGTTGGAATAAGTAAAAGTTGGGATAAATTATAAAAAATTTTTTAAATTAGTGGTTAACACATTTTCTAGCTCAATTCACCCTGTCCTTAAAACAATTTTTGACAGAAGGAAAAAAATTTTATTTAAAAAGAGAATAACGTACATTAAATAATCTAAGAACTATTGAATTAAACCTTGATTAATTTTTTAAAATTTTAAATAAAATAGAACCTTAATTTCAGAAATATTACGTTTTAAAAATATTTTTAAGAAATTCTTTTTATTTATTTACAAAAAATATTTCTCAAAGTGTAAACACAAAAATAAAAGAGTTAAGTAAAAGAATGTTTGAAAATAAATATTTTTAGTTAAGAATTATTTGAACAGAAAAAAAAATAAAAAAAGGAAGTACAATTAGGCGCGCAACCCAAAGTGTAAATAAATTGGAAAGACAGAACTTTTGCAGAAAAAGAAAAAATGGCAAAAGAACGGTTATATATTGCAATTGGAGAAATAAATAAATATTAGATGATGACGTTTTTGGAAAAAAAAATTTTTTTAAGAAAAAAATATTTTTGAGATTAAAGCCTTCATAAATTAAGAAATATTCTCCAAAAATTAATTTCCAATTCATTTAAATTAAGGTTGAATTTAATTCAGAAAATATATTGTCTCCGATCAAAAAACTTCCTTTTCGAACCAAAACTTTTGTCTTTGGAAAATATTATTTTGAAATTCAATTTGTATTTAAAAATATTCAAGTTTCATCAAATTTAAAGGATCAAATAAAAAGAAAGAAATGTCTGTTAAGAAAATGACAAATCCCAAAAGACTTGTTTGAATAAAAAGAAAATGAGTGAATTGTTTGAATAAAAGAAATAAAAAGAAAATGAGTGAATTTTTTTTGTCTCAAAAATTTTACTGATGTTTGAAAAAAAAATTTGACAAAGTTCCTTTGGGAGGAGTTGAACTTTGAACTATAAAAAGGTAAAGAAGTCTTTTAAAGGTTTTTATTTTTATTTTAATTAATTAATCTGAGAAAAATGTTCAGATTAGAAGTTTTAAATTTTAGAATTCCTCTTATTTCTTTTAGAAGCAAAAGGAAATATTCATGTCAGGTTTGACAATCTCGACTTCTCCATTTATTTAAATGTTTTAAAAGATGTTAATAAATAAAATAAATAATTAAATATTAAGGGAAATATTTTTAAAAAATCATTTTTTGTGTAAAGAAGGAAATAAATATTAAATAATTCAGAGAATTCAATATAGGGAGTTTTCAAGAAAAATCATACCAATTCGTTGCCCAAAAAGAAATTATTATTGGAATTATCATTTAAAAAACAATTTTTCCTCAATTTTCTTTTTAAAGCACAACCTTCACATAATTTAACCAAAAAAGATTTTTTAAATTTATCTAACGACCCATAGCCTTGAACAGCAACGGAAAAGGACTTTTTGACAACAAAAAAAATATAAAAAAAGGGCATCATTAGGCAAAAAGAAAAAAAGAAAGAAGTGCCAACCTTCACAACAAACGAAGCGGAAAAAGTACGAAAGAAAAAGCCTTAGCTTTTTCTTTTTACTTATTTATATTGAAACAGGCAAAAGGAAAGAAGATAAGAAAAATAAATGAAAAGATAAATTTAATAAATATTTTTTAAAAAGTACCTATATTATTTTTTGGTAATTAAGATTGGATAAATAATATTTATTGGTGGAATTAGCAGTCTAATAGCAATTTAAAATTTTTATTTATTTTAAAATTATTTTTTATTTAAAATTTTGGATTTAATCTTAAAAACTTATCTTTTAATTAGCATATTAGGTAATTACCTTTAAAATTGGTCGTTGTGAAGATGGTGTAAAATGACAATTACGATGACAGGTAGGCATTTGTAAATGATTTGAAATTTTATTATTAAATTCATTTGTTGTTTTTTGTAAGTTGGGTGGAGAATAAAACTGAAAATTTTCTATTTTTTAATTTTTCAAATAAAATTAAAAATTTCTCAAAATTATTTAGAATTTCTTTAATTTAATATTTTTTTTCTTTTATTTACTCCTTTTTGTCGTTTGCTTATTTTTCCATTAGGAGAATTCTCCAATTTTTGAATAATTAATATTTCTTCTTTTTTAATATTTTCTTCTTTTCTTTTAATTCTTTTAATTTTATTTAATTTTTTTATTGAATTTTTTCTAATTAAATTATTTTTATTTGTTTTTAATCTATTTGCATAACATCGACGAGAATCTCGAAGATCACAAGCTGTAAGACGTCCAGAAAGTCGACAAACGTGAATATTTTGATTTTTGATTATTATTTGATTTAAATTTTGATTATTAAAATTGTTGTTCATTTTAGAGAGAATGAGAAAGAAAATAAATAAAAATGATAATAAAATAATCTTAATAAAAATTTTAAAAAGAAATGAAAGAAAAGCAAAATTCTTTTAGATAAAAAATTTTATCGAAGATGTTCACTGCCCTTAACCATTTATGAATCCCAAATAATCAACGAAAGAGAGGAAAACACAAACAGAGGACACAACCAAAATTCTTTATCTTAACCAGATTTATATTCTTAATTTCTTTATGAAGAGCGGGTTGATGTAAATGATTAAGAAGATAATTACATTGTTATAAATTTTTGGTTGTAAGTTTGAATATTAATAAAAAATATATATTTATTGTAAGGATTTGTAAATTTATACAAGCCAAAATATATTTTGTAAAAGTAAAAAATAAAGAGAGAAGCCAGCCGAATAAATGTGAATAACTAAATAGGATGGATGACTACTAGACTGATTCACTCACAATAAAAACCGTTAGTCAGTTTTTGTTTGGTGGTCAGTCAGTTGCGCCCCCCAACCAAACAAATATTTTTTTGGGTTAAATTTTAAATAAAAGGTTGAGGAAATATATTTTTATTTTTCTTTAATAATTTTAGAGAAACATGTAATAATAATAATATTTTATTCGCGCTTTTCTTTATTTTTAATACCTCAAAATATCAAAGAATAATAATTTTAGAGAGAATTTTTAAATTTTCAAGGTTAATAAAGTTTCCCATGAAAATTAAAAAAGAGAGACCAAAAACCTTTTTATAATTTAAATAATTTATTTTATTTATTTAAAAACTCTAACCCCTTCAAAAGAACAATTTCCTTCAAAAATTTCTTCTGGATCACACAAATCACCAGAATTTGCAATAGATTCTGTTGATGTATTTTGACATGTTTCATCAGAATCATCAAAATTATAATTAATTTCTAATGAATTTACAAGTCCAATACTTTTTAAAAATTTGTAAATAATTTTATTTTTAATTTTTTCTTTTAAAGGAGAAATTGAAGGAGAAGTAGAAGTTGGAGAGGATGAAGGAGAAGAATTATTAGATGAATTTTTAAATGCCAAAAAACGAATATTTGCAACAATACGAGAACAATCTGAAGTAAATTCTAAACAATTAATTTTTGTTGTTTTTATTGATTCATTTTTGTTGTCAAAAAATTCTTTTCTTTAAAAAATAATTAATTTTATTAATTTTTTTTCAAAACTATTAATGTTTTTATTAAAAATAATTATTTTATTTTAAACAAAAAAGGGTCTCAAAAATAATTATTCCCTTGTAAAGTATATACTATAGACATGATAAGAGTAAATTACTCTGTGCTCTCTAACCGTAAACTTTATTTAAAAATTATTATTTACCTGCATTTAATATTTAATAATTCTGATATTTTTAAATGTTCAGAATGTTGTTGTAAATTTTCTTGTAAAGTTTTAAATAAAAAAAATTCAAAAATATTTTCTTTTGAATTTGTTAATATTCCAAACATTTTTTCTTCTTTTTGGCTACGAGAAATTGTTAAAATTTGTTTTGATTTTATTAAAAATAATTTTTTGAAAGGAGAATTATTTAATGAAATAGTTGTTGTATTATTTTGATTATTATTTAATTCATCAAAAACAAATGGAAATATTTGTAACTTAATTTAAATATATTTTAGGTAATTATAAAAACTTAAATATTTATTTTTTTTAAATAAATCCAGAAATATTTCTAATTAAAAATTATCCAAAAGTTTTAATAAATAAAAACCAAAAATATTAAAATTATTTTTAAAGAAATTATATTTTAATTTAAAAAATTATTTATTACATTATCCTCAAAAGCAGAAAGTAAACAAAATGTTTGTTCTTGATCAGAATGAAATGGAATATTAAATTCGTTTAATAACTGTAAAAATATAAAAATAAATTAATTTTAATTTAAAAAATAAAATAAGAAATATTTTTTAAAAAAATAATTTTTTTTTGTGTGAAATATTTTTTAAAATTAATTTTTGTACCTTTTCAAAATATAAACTAATATCATTATATTTAATTAATTGATTATTTAAAGGTTTAATAGAATCTGTAAATTTTCCAATAAATTCTGTTACAAAAATAGCAATTGGTTGTTTTTGTTGATTTAAATTTGAAAATTCATTTTTTGAAGGTAAAGAAGGTGTTATAGCTAATGAACGTCTATGGTATATATAACTTTTATTTAAATTATGTTGCGGTGGAGTATTTGGTCTAGACAATCGAGATTTTGTTTGAAGTTGAAGACGATTAGACTGAGAAAAGGAAAAAGAATTAATTAAATATGAAATAAAAATATATTTAATTAATTAATTAAAAAATAATAGAGATTATCATCCTGTAACTGAAAAAACCGTTTTTCTTTAAAAAAGAAGTCAAAAATAAAGGTGAATAATTAATGGAAAACGGGGATGTACCAAAGAATGTCAAAAATTTTAATTTTTGGGATATTCCTTTTTTTCCCTGCCCAGAATAATTAAAAATAATGGTTAAGATTAAGTTCTAGATATTTACAAAATAGATATTTTAGAATTTATTTACGAAATACTTGCAAAATTTCTTAAAAAACTAAAAAAACATTTTTTTAAAATTAAATAATGACTAAAATAAATACTAGCAAAATATGTATATTTTTTTATTTAGAAGAGTAAATATTTAGTTTTACCCATTTTCCCATTTGTTTTTATTTAATTCTGATTTTCTTGCAAGAAAATACATAAAGAAAAAATTTAGGCAAACACCAGAAAAATAATTAAATATAATTTTTTGGCAAACAAACCCAGCGGGATTGATATATTCCTCCACCTCTCCCTCCTTCTAACGGCATTGGGAACTTTTGAAAAGAAAAATTATTTTTCATTTTCTGTTGGTCTTCTTCTTCCGTTTTTTCTTCTTCTTTTTTATTTTTATTACCAAAATTTTGTTGTTGTAAATTTTCTCCTTCTGGCATTGTCCTTTTTGTTGTTTGCCTTCTCTAAATAAATGATTTATTTTTTTATTATTTATTTGATTTTTAAATAAATTTTGCCTTTATTGTGACAAGCATTTCTTTCTTATTTGCACATTTTTGTGCTAATTTAGTTACAATGTTTAAATGATCTAGTCCTCGTAATGTCTTTCCGTCTATTGCCAAAAGTTCGTCATCATTCTATTAAAAATTATTTTAAAGAAAAATTAAAGAAAAACTTAAATTTAAAATTGAGAAGGGAAACAAAAGAAAATCCTCGTGAGTGAAATTATCCTCTAAAGATAATCAAACCTACTGAAACCCCCCATCCAGATATCCTTAGTAATGTAAAGAAAATAAAAATGCCCCTATGGAAGATATCCCTCCCATCAAATATTTTATCTCACTTTTAGTCCCATTCGATCAGCAACACCACCAGAAATAACAATTAAACGAGAAGGTTTCTCTCCTTGAATGCCAAATCCAAGACCGGGTATTGAATTTGCTTTTTCATTTTCTGATAAATTATTTTCTGTTTCAAGAAGAATTGTGATAATATATGAATTATAATTTAATTTATTAGAAGACATTTTTCTGAAAATTTTTTTGAAAAATTAGAAAATGAGGGAAAATGAAAGGAAAACTAAATAAATATTTTAAATGAATAAAAGAAACTTCAACAAAATTAAGGACAGCAACTCATCCAACCCAAATTTATTTGAGGCGGTAATATTTATAAAGAATATTTAAAAAAAAAAGATTTAATGAATGGATGAAAAAAAAAGAGAAGAAAAAGAAAAGTGTCCACAAATGGATTACAACACTCTTTTGGATTATTAATTCTTTTTGAACATTTGTTTACATAAAAATAAGTATGGGAATTTAAATAATTGTTGGGAGGATCAGGAAGTGGTTGACCAAACATTGCCGAAATGAATGGGAAGAAAATAACTTTATTTTTACTTGTTTTTAGTTGTTATTTTTGAAGGTTATTTTTAATCTTTTTGACATTTCTTTGAATTAAATAGTGATTTTTAAACATTGAAAATAAAGTGGGAAAAGGAAAAAGAAATTTTTGAAAAATAATATTCTTGAGGGAATTAGCTAAATAAAGTCTAACCAAAGTCCACCTAGTATTGGTGGGACTTCTAACGAGAGTTGACTATAAACAAATTAATTAAGTAGACCTTGATAAAAAATTATATTTGAATTAAGAGCTCATTATTTATATTTGCTATAAGTAATAGTTAAATAAATATATAAATGTGCAATTTTTGAAAAGGCGGAGTCTGTTGGATCATTCTCACGTCTAGACAATTTTGGAAGCATATAAATGTTAGCTTATTTGGCAGTAGTTTATTCCCTTCTGTTTATTTTTAGCATAATTTACGATCCATTTGATAGGGAAAAACTTAAAAGTGTACAAAAACATACCCAAATGTTTATTTGCCCGGTTATGGACTATAAAGATGACCTCTTTTACAAAAATGTATTAATTACTCACAAACATATGTTAACCAGAAATAAACTTGTAAAAGTAATGTACATTTTCTCAGCAAAAAATTTAAACATTTTGGATAATAAAAACTGTACTTGATTTTAAAAATATTTTCTGAAATTTAAATAATGCATAACCGATTACCTATGTAGATGACATACTCATAATTAATATTAATTAATCTTAACTGAACAAGAAAAAAAGTAGATCGAAAATTTACTGGACAAAATTTTAAATTATCAAAACAAAAAATGGCTTGTGTAAATTAAAGGAACAGGTTTGTGAATAAATGCAAAAAGTCTCTATATATATTTTATATATTTGTTATTAATGTTGGAAATTATTATAATTAAAAGAAATTATTTTTGATATATATTTTTGAGAAAACAAAAAAAATGAACAAAAGCTTGAGTAATTGTCTATTTAAGAAAGTGAAGGCGGTAAAGTAAGTTAAAAGTCGCAAAGAAAAACAAGAAGTGGGAAGAAATGATATTTAAGGAATAAATGTACCAGAAATGCATAAAATTTAATTAAAAAGATTTAATTAAATAATAGAAACATTTTTTGTAATTTCAGCTTTTCTAGCACTCAAATAAAAATTAAATATATATTTCTTTAATAAAATATTGTATCCCCTAAGGATCTGACTTTTAAACAAAAGTTGAGAATTAACAGACCATAAAAACAAGTAAAGGATTTAAAATCAACAAAGGAATATTATTTAAAATTTAAAAGTCAGAATTCCAATTTAAGATACACTCCGTAAAAAATAAAGGCAAAAATAATTATTCAAAAATTAAATTTTTTACCACATCGCAAAGAATGGAGAACGAGTCTGTACTTTTTGTTTAAAGGTGTTGTGCCAAGATTTTGGATTCTCATTTTCATCTTCGGTAGTGGTCATTGCTTCTGATGCAATTGCAGCCTCATGGATTGGAACGGTTGATGAAGTACCCGCAACTAAATATTAAATTTTATAAAAATATCAATTAGAATGTGGGAGTCAATTAGCTTTTGTAATTATATAATATTATTCTAATAAATATTTAAATGATTATGAAAAACGTCCCATTCCCAAAAAATAATGTCCAAATCCCTTATTTAGAATAAATTTTGTAATTACCATTATCTTGTATACGCGGTTGTTCTGCTAAATTTTTTCCACTTGTTGATTGGTCTACATTAGTAGTTGATCCAATTTCAGTTGTCGTTGTAAGTTGGCTATTGCTGCTTTTAATACTTTTCACAAGCTTTCGGAATTTACGTAATTTCTTTCTTTTTATTTCGATCATATATTGTGGAGTCATCTTTAAAATAAAAATAATTTTATTTTTAAACATTTTTTATTTTTACCTGAACAAGTTGAGCGGGTGATTTTCTAGAGCGTAAAGCTTCACGTAAGTTAAACATTTGACCACGAATCACAGATAATTGTTTGGCAAATGTTTTCTTATCAAAACCTTTATCAGTCTACAAAAACATTCCCTTTATTTTTATTTTTAAATTAAATAACCTCAAATATTTTTCGAAGATCATTGCCCAATTCACGTACAAAATCTGTATTATCTACTAAAGGTAATACTTTGTTCACAATCTCATCGCTAAATGGACGTTGAGCAATAGAAAGAGTAACCCAATGGTAAGGATCTAAAAATAAAATTAATTTTTGAATAAATTAAATAAATCAATTTACATGCTCTCCACTGATCTGGATGCTTAAATGGAAAAGCGAGTCCATTATCAATAGCAGCAACTTTGGCGTGAGGCATAAGTACGCTTTCCCAATCTGCATTGTCGTTTTGAATAGCATTGTCTATAATAGTTAAATTATCATGATTTAACCTATTTTAAATTGGCATCTTTTCTCAGATTTTTCATTAAAAGATTTCTTTAATTCGAAACAACCCTTAAAAGCCAACCTCAATCCTCTCTCAAATAGAACCTTAGAGACTGGCCCAGAAGCAGACGTTAGTAAGAAGGGGGCACTTCTCTTTAATGAGACAAGTTTCAAGGGGGGACTTCATACAAATTCATATTTAAAAAAATCAAATACCTCCTTCTATGTCATCATTATCTTCATGAATATCAATTAATTTAGCATCATCCTCGGAATTTACTTCCTCGTTTATTCGCATTGCAGTTCCTGGAGCTTTCCCGTCTCTTTTCTGAGCTAATAATCCACCAGTCAAATCACCAATTTTTCCTTCCACGCTCACAGGTTCATATTTAATTAACCAATTATCGTTCCCACGATCAGTATTTCGAATTAGATAGTCAAGAATAACCATTTTCTCAAATTCGAATTGAAATTCGGACATTACAGAAGTTGGAGGTGCCATTTCTGGAAAAATTTCCCATTGTCGTAACCAATAAGCAGCATCTTGATAGCCATTCACAAAAAGTTGAAAACTTCCACGCTGAAAAAATAATTCTTTAAAGGTTGTCTAAAATTAGGCAGCCAACAATTTATTTGTAAAAGATAGTTACCTTTGGGGGTAATCCAATACGACGAAAATGTCTGCCAATGTCAGGATAACGATCACGGATTCGTTCCTTTGTGCGAGCCATAGCTCGATCAACACGACTATAATTAAATGTTGGGGCTGCAAGGGAAACAACAGCTGTTTTTGGAACAACATTCAGACCGAGTTTTTGATCGACCAAAGATGCACCAGCTTCAGATAAATAGCCCTATTACAGAAAATTTTAATTACGTTCGTTTTAAAACTGATTTACTTGATTTGGAACAAGACAAGAACGCCCGAAACAACAAGGAAAGAATAATTTGTGGAGCCATTTAATCCACTTTGGATTTAAGGATCCATAAGGCTCTTCATTCTTCGGCTTAAAGACGGCAATCTTTTCCTAAAATTTCTCTAAATTTTAATTAAATACGTAAGAAAAACCTTATTCAAATTTTTAACAAAATAAGAGCCAGAAGATCCTTGGACAATTCGTTCAGGATAAATTTCATGATTTATAGCACGAATTGCTTCAGCGAGATTATCTGCAAAATCTGTCCCTATTGTACTTCCATATTGCTCATTACCTTTAAAAAGAGACATTTAAAAATTTTAATTCAAAGATCTTACACATTCGTGAAATTTCCTCATCGGAATGTTGTGAATCCAATGTGTTTACCCGCTCTGAACGAATAGCAGCTTCATCTGGTGAATTCATCTCTCGGCTTGTAGGACTTCTTTCAGGGAGTAAAGGAGTACGCTCTTCTTTCTAAAAAAGAAAATTCGAAAAACAATAAATAAAAAAGCATACCTTGTGATTCCCAGGGTGTTTAATGAAAACTTGGGTCTCGTCGTCGCCTGACTCGGCGTTATAATCTTGAAAATTAAATTAAACAAAGAAAATAGAAGAATGGAATAACCTGTCTCAAGACGTAAAGTTGTATTAGCAGAATCTGATATTGAATTTTCTTGCATAGAAGGGACGCGGCTGTAGGAAACCGCGTCAGAAAATAATCGCAGTTTGGCAATTTTAACAAACTCTTAATATTAATATAAAAAGAATTTAAAGGAATTAAAAAATATAATGCAGATAAAAAGCAAATGAATGTTAAAAAACAGAAAATTATTCAGAAATTTATTATATTATCGCAAGTAGTAGTAGTACATAGAATTCACAATTAAAACAACCAATAAAATATTGAAAAATTATAAAACAAAAAAAAAATAATTAAGTCTTGAAAGACTAGTAAAATAGACAGGATTGCGCAGCGAATGCTGTTCGGCACCAGGCTTTATTGGTCCTAACAAGTGGCATTAAAAATATATGTTGTGTTGATTAATTAATCAAGATTAATTTTCGGAAAAATAATCTATAGATGAGACCCGGTTGCCGAACAAAACACCGAAAAATCCTTGCCCGCAAAATATAGATAAATATCTAAAAATAAATTTTAAGCTTTAAACTTATTAAGTTGATCTTTAGCCGTAATTCCATTTTTTGTAGCGAGCATGAGATCCTTTCTTGACTTTTTTATATCAACACGACCAGAATTCATTTGTGAAGACGACCTTTTAGAATTTTGTCGAGTATCACTAGTTGACATCTTTTTCAAAGTAGGGGAACTGGAACTAACATTTTAGACTCATTATTAATATTATAAATAAAACGAAAACCTTTTGACATTCTTGTCCACTTTTCTCTTCTCTTTAAGTTGGGCTTTTTGTTCATCTCTTGTTTGTCTTATTGACATTTCCATTCTTCGCCTTGCTTCTCCAATTATTTTTTTAGTATTATCGTGATGTCTTTGTTCCAATTCTTGAAGAATTTGATTCTGCCTTGCAAGTCTATTGCATAGCGGCCGAAAGAATCTTGGAGGTTCTGGCTTTGGCAAAAATTCATTAGCCCATTTGCTGATAAATTGTGGATTTGAAAGATTTTTGCTGTCAGAAATGAATGGATGCGTTTTCATTATTTCTGATTTTGTATGATCACAATTAGACGTTGTTGGCTTCTCCCTGTTTTCCTTAACTTATATAAATTTTACTTTAAATCATTTTTTGTATTAAAGAACAGATGTAAAATTAGAACTGCTATACAATAAAATTAAATTCTACAACCTTGACACTTGTTGATGGTGAAGGCACATGTTGATGACGTACAACAGACATCGAACAGCAAAGCATAAATGAAAGTTAAACCCCGAAAAGATATAACTAAAAAACAAAAAATTCGTTTTTTGCTTGATTTTGCTGCTTTTAGAAATTAAAAAATTGATTTTTAGGCACAAGCAAGAATCAACCGAAAAAACGAAACTATATTAAAATATATAGTCGAAACAACTTGTTGACAAAGTTTTTGTAATTAAGAAGATAAAAAGCGTAAACCCACGCAAACTAATAGACAAATGAAGGAGCGAAAAAACTTTATTTTTTTTGAAAGAAAAACATAAAACAGAAATATTCTCACTTTTAAACCTTTTCCGATTTAACTTCGTCAGATTTTTCACTTTTAGTTTTTTCTTCTGTATCAGACTTTTTCTCGTTTAATGACTTTTCTTCAGCTCTCTGTAAAACCAACTTAAATAAATGAATAAATTTATTTAAATTAAATAATAAATACTTTGTTATCAATAAGATCATCCAAGGCAATAACTGTGCGAGCAAGGTTTCCTAAATAAATACGCATTGCTTGATCATTACTCATTGAGTTGTGGGCATCAACAAAGTCTGGTGAAAGAACATCAGGAAGCAGATTAAGAATCTCCTAAAATTGAAAGAAATCAAACCAAAATTTATCATCCCTATGTGACCTAAATAATGAGTTATGAGAAGTCTGAAAAGCCGTTAAGTACAATTTTTCACAAACTTAAAATAAAATTCTTTAAGACTTGCCTGGAAATGGTAGATAATTGAATGATTTACAGGCAACTCCTTGTTAACTACACGTTTTGCATAAAGCGACATCTTCTCCAATTGGTGTTGAAATCCTACCAGTCCCAAAAATTGATTAGTAATTCTTTGAGAGAGAGTGCCAGCAGTTGAATTTTTTATGTCTCTTGAATTATTCAATTAACAATAAAAAATATTTTAAGAAACCTCAGTAAATGTTCAACCCCAACTTCTTCTGCTTCTTCAGCACCAATCTCACAGGGAACATGCTCAAAAGTCTTTATTGGAGGAGATCCATCCTAAAAGACATAAAATAAAAAATATAATTAATATAAAACAGACATCATGAACTTCTTGTACTTCAACATAAGCATCCGTAGGAAGGCCCAAATTCATTTGTTCATGGCTTGCCTGACTGGCTTGGATTATAACAAGTATAGGATTTGGAACAAAACGTTTAATGACTTCATTTATGAGAATATCATTCTTGCACAGCTTTGGTCCCGTGTGATACCAACCAACAATCTTCTCACGAGCAGCAACCTTGTAAAACATTCCAAACATATCTTCCAAATAATCAGCGTCCAAAAAGAAAACATTAGAATCTTCAGCATCTTCATCATATGGAACTGAAAATTTTGTAATAAAAAAGAGAAAAATTTCCAGACCCAAACCCTTAAATGATTTTCCCTCTATGCAAATCCTTTAAATAAATTTACCAGCAAAAGAATTTGAAGTGTCAATAGTTTTATCAGAGCCCATACTTCCAAGCAAAACGCCAACAACTCTGCTAACTCTTTGCGTCTTACTGATTCGATTAAAATGATCAACAACACTTAAAAGTACCAAAGGATGAACAATAACCTTAAAAAGAAAAAGTAGAAGTTAAATAAAGAAATTAACATAACCTTATTCACAGGAAGATTCGCCTGAACACTGCTTAAACAATGACTAACTTTCAGCTTTTCAGCCTCCTTATTATCAGTTCCATGACCAGGTAAAGGTACCATTTTTGCAGATTTAAATAATATTGATTTCGTCTTAAAGCTACAAAAGATTTAGCCACAAAATTTGAAAAACAATAAAAACCAAAAAAAAAAAGAATTTAGTGAAAAAGCTCACAAACGAAAGAATAAACTAGAAAAATCATCCTTTATTTAATTTTTACAAATTTGGCATTATTTATTTTTGGGATATTTTGTCATTTTTCTATTTCAAAAAGCGGTACACGACAGTTGGGCGCGGACGATTGGGCGCGAGACAGTTGGGCGCCATAGGCTAATTTTTTAAATTTAAAAAATAAAAAGAAAAATTTATTTTATTTTAAAACAACCCAATTAGTTTTTAAAAACAAACCAAAAACAAACCTTTAAAAAGAAACCAATTAGAACACAAAAACAGAGCAAACAACCAAACCCAAAACAATTTGGACAATTTTAGTTATTCCTCTATGGGAATAATTTTTTTGGCAACAAGATGAACGGCGTTTGTGTTGACGTACCACAGAATGTGTTCTACGTTAGTTTTTTTTAATTTTTATAAAATTCGAGGGAATTTTTTTTAATTTTTTACTTTTCCCAATTCCATTTTTATGTGGAAATTAAATTATAAAATGGCCGTGGAATAGGCCAGAAACACGTGTAAACGTGTTCAGACATGGTCTCCTGACCATGTCATGCACGGTGGGTGGAAGCCAATGTCATGTTCGACGTGTCCGGCGTGATGGGTGGGTTACCGACGTCCGTTTGTATGTGTACGACATGGGAGATGAGTCGGCGATATCGTGTTCGGCATACAAGACACGGTAGATGAAACGGCAACTTCGTTCTAGAGGTGTTCGGCACAGTAGATGGGACGGAGACTTTTACGGGTGTTGCCTTATTGTTAGTATTAAAAAAAAGTATTAAAAAAAGTTAGTATTAAAAAAAAGTATTAAAAAAAGTTAGTATTAAAAAAAGTATTAAAAAAAAATTTAAAAAATTAGCCTATGGCGCCCAACTGTCTCCGCGCCCAATCGGCCGCGCCCAACTGTCCTGCTCCGTTCAAAAAGACAATCGGACATTTATACAGTAGGACAGTAAGACAATTGGACAGAGGGCAATTAGACAGTGAATCATAATACTCTGGAGTGAATCATTGTTACGTGCATAAGACTCGAGTATTAGATTATGACTGGGTTCGGGTCCTGACTAGGTTGACTTATTTATACTCCTCTACAAGAGGAAAGTAAGAGCAATTGACAGAAGATGGACAGTGCTTTTCAGCCTCCTTATTATCTGTTCAGTGCATAATACTCGAGGATTATATTATATTTAGGTTCGGATACTGACAGGTCTTGATCATAGCTAGGTTGATGTATTTCTCCGCTTCCTTGTACTCCTCCACTTGAGTAGATTCAAGCTAGGTGAGATAATAGAGCAGTAAGACAATTGGACAATGAATCGTTGTTTAGCATAATACGTTTAGACAATAATTAGGTTCGTATCCTGACGGGCTGGGTTGATACAATCTTCCACCTCCTCGTACTCCTCCACTTCAGACTGATGAATAAACCTAGCCAGTAGGTTCAAGCTAGGTTGCCCAAGCCCGAAGCAGGCAGTGGCTAACAAGAACCTACTCAACCAAAGACAACAATTGCAACAATTGTGCCAGTGGCTAACAAAACTCTAGTTAGGGAAACACCGACGACAACTGTGTGCCGACTGATGAATACAACCTAGTACCAGAGGGGCAGCTAACGCGATCAAAGCAAGGTTGCCCAAGCCCGAAGCAAGCAGTGGCTCGCTTTGCCGCAAATCAGCTAGGCCGCAGATCAAAAAGAAAGGCAGTGACTAGCTGACCGCTAGGCCAACTAGACTGACGTAAATGGAAGCTTTTATACTAAAAATGTATTGCTTTTATACTATCCCGTTATACTATAAAAATCTTTAAAATTCTCCCATACCATTTTGAAAATGTTTTTTGCATTTCTTTAACATCATTTTAAATAATTCCAATTATTTATAAAATAATCTGGCTAGTAATTTTGTTCGAATAGTCTTAAATTTTATTTATTCTTAAAAATCTATATCTTTCAAGACACAGGTTGTACTGTAACTTTAAAATTTTAAAAACAATTAAACTAAAATTTTTATTAAAACATTTTTTATTGCCGGAAAAGAAAGTTGTATTTTAAAAAGCAAAAACTCAACCAAACAAAGAGTTTCGGAGAAATTTTTTTTTTTACAATTTTTAAATTGATATGGGTCTTCTTTATTAGCGTCAAAAGTTAAAAAAAATTTTTTGCAATTAATTGCATAAAGTGAAAGAGTAATATTACGCCCCACTCTCAGTTGCGCACCTCTTTTTAATTTTTATTATAAAATTAATTGAAATAGGTTTATATATTTTTCCGCCGTTTTACTGCCACTTTATAAAATACTAGTCAACTCATAAAAATGAATTCCCTTTTATTTTCTGTACTTTTATTGCTTCAAATATTATTTTATTTTATATTTATTTTTGGAAATACGGCTAATTCAATTAAATATACAAAAATTAAAAAATGGAATTGGTTTAAGAATACATGGAAATATAAAAAAACGACGGGATTTAAATTATTTGCTAATAAAATTAAACCAATATCTAGTCAAGCAAAAGGAAGTCCTTTAGCTATTTTACCTCCAACACTTGGACCTCCATTATGTCAAATGATTACAAAAATGGGTTGGGATGTATGTTTTTTTTATTTAACAGAACAGATTTAAAATAAATTAAAGTCAAATCAAATAAGAAGATTTATAATGGATGATGCAGCTGTTAAACGTATTCATCCACAACAATTTGATGTTGCACATTTTAAAAGAGCGGTAATTTTTATTTTCTTTTTTATTCAAAATTTTAATAAAAATTTTATTTTTTATCAAAGATAGATCATAATTCCCAATTTATTTCCAATTTCCAACACATATCCATTTTCTATTAAATAAATTTAATTTTCATTTAAATTTAATTTTTAATCTTTTTCTCAATTTTTAACATTTTATTTTTTATTAAAAAACTGGCAGATTGCCTTAATAATTAATTTTAATATCCCGCTGTCTCATTTTAATTTAAATATTAATTTAAATTCTAAATTTGGACTTTTTAATTTTTAAACATTTTTTTTTCAAAGATTAATTTTTTAAATTTTTCATTTCCTCTAAAGGTTATTGAAGCACACAATCGCTATAGAAGATTACATGGGACAAATGATTTATCACAAGATGGGGCTTGCGAAATTGCCGCCAAACGATGGGCTGACTCTGTTTCGAGACAAGCTGCTTGTCTGACACATGAACCTCAACAGAGGTAAATCTAGATTTGAATCAATTATTTGAATTTTGGAAGAAGAGAATTTTTCCTAAAATTTCTAAAAAAAAAAAAGATTTTTTGTAACAGATTTGGAGAAAGTCTATTCTTCTATTCAACATTACAGCCTTTACTTTCTGACCCAGAAACAATGGCTGAAGCAACAGTTAGAACATTTTACATAGAAGGAAGAGATTATAGACGTTCAGCCCGTTGGGTTGCTGCCAGACACGGACATTTTACCCAAATGCTTTGGAGGGACACAAATCGAATTGGGATTGGTGTTTCAATAATTCCACAATCTGCAGGATGGGGTTGTATGCCTCCTGGAAGAGGACAAGCATGGATATTTTATGTTGTTTTGAGATACGACCCTCCAGGAAATAGAGTTATTAGTGAAAAAAGTATTGATGAAAATGTTTTGCCTGTAGAGAATGATGATATACAAGCTGTACAATGTTTAGCTACATAATAGATAAATATATTATTAGGAATATTTAACATTTGATGTTCTAATAGAAGGGATAATCATCTTTTTGCAATATATATTGGCTTTCAGACTGCCCTAATATTAGAACCTTCTTTCCCTCATTTATTAGTGCAAATAATAGGTTTTTTAGTTAAAATAAAATCACTTTTTTTCTTTAAATTTTATTTTTATGCTGATATAAAATTATATGTTTATATAAAATATTTTATTTAAAATTTTTATTTTTTATCATTATTTAGTAACACAAATAAAATAAATATTATTAAAAAACCAAAGTTGTAATTTCACGTGTTTTGAGTACACTTAAATTTTATTTTTTAATAAAAGACCCAAACTTTTCATTGCAGACAGTCATGCGCATAAATGAAAGTGGATATTATTAATTAATAAATTATTAATTAATTAATAAATTAACCTAAATTTAAAATAATTTATTTAGAAAAATGTCAAAATTTAAATTAAACTTTAATTTATTTTAAAATCAGAGACAATTTATTCTTGTTATTTTCTTTTCTTTTAAAACTCTTTGTGATAAATGTACTTAAATGATTGATAAAATAAAATAAATGATAACAATCTCAAAATATATTAAAAAGATTTTTTATTTTAAAAATATAAAATATTTTTGAAAAATAAGGGGTTTTCCTTAAAAATTAAAATGTAAAAAAATTTGTTAAAAAAATATTTGAGAAAATTATTTGCAAGGAAAATATTCTATTTTTGGTTTAATTAAAATAATTTAAAAATTTAACACTTGGATGATTTAAATTAAGAAAAAAAATCAATTTGATTTTTATTTTTATGTGAATTTTGAACGATTATTTTTGCTTTTTTTTTTAATTTTGGATTTAAATTGTACTGAAGAAAATAAAGAAGAATAGTGTAAATTTATTTTGTATAGTATCTTTTTTGTAATTCAGATATAAACTGTTGTGATTTTGAAAAATTCATAAATGTAAGAATATATTTAAAGTACTAAATATTTCGCAATGTTTACTACTAAAATTGTTACCATGACAACTTTATATTAAAATGTTAATTTTTAAGAAGAATGAATAAAATAAAATAATAAATTTAAAAAAATATTTTATAAAAATGCTTTTCTTGTTGTTAGCCCTTCCTTTGGATTTATTATTTAATGCAGCCAATTCTCTTCTTTATCATGATAGTAATGTACAACTTATGCTTATTTTGTATGTTTTATAGAATTTAATAATTATTTAAAAAATTTTGAAGAGAAATCATCAAAATTAAATATTATTGAAATGAAAAAATATTTTATGAGTAGCTAATTTAAATTCTTCGTCTTCTCAGGCTTCAAGACACACTCCAAGTTCTAGCCATCCTTGGATTAGCTATCCGCTTCTCTTCAACTTTTGTGTTCCAAGCTGGTCTTATTGGGCATTTGTTACGTAGATTTAGTGCTTCTATAATTGTTGCTTTCCTTTATTTGGCTTTATCTATAATCTACCATTTTTTCTCATTAAAAGAAAATTGGTTATCTAAAGAAAATAAAAATAAAGAATATATTGGTTGGCAAAAATCAACAACATTTTTGTTTTTATTGCAAAGGACTGGTTAATATTTTTGACTTTTAAAGTTATTTTTTAAATTTAGTTGCAATATTTTACTACTTTTTCTACAAAAGGACAGTTCTAATGCTTAGCGACTCAAAATATCATAGCGAATCTGAATGGTTGTTAAGAAAAATTGGAAAACGTATCGTAGCTAGTTGATTTAATAATAAAGTTTTTTTGAAAATTAATAGTGATTTTAATATTAAATCATTTATCAATCAAAATCTTCAGAGCTTAAAATATTTTTGTCCAATTTTTTTCCAAAAAATATTCGGATGTTTGAATAAATTAAATAGACACTTTAATTACCCTCATCTTTGAATATATTTTTTTTCCTTTTTTTGTACTTAAATTTTCTTTGGATTGCTCATTTTTACGCCGTTCTCTATGCTAGTACTTTGTGTTCCCCCAGCCGGCTGTCCAACTTAAAATTATATCCTTTCTCAATGCTTTTTCTCTAACATCCATTTTTGAGTGAATGACGCCAGATGCAGCCTAGCACTCAAAATAAATTCTCTCACATTTTTGCAATTCATTCCTTTGACTTATGAAATTTTCGAAAGAAAAGAACGATTTTATAACTCAAAAAAGGAGAATTTATTGTTAGTACATTTGTAATAAAATTTTATTTATAAATAACGGCTTAAAATCAAGAAGCCCGCCCTATTTAATTCAAATAAAAACCAAATAACCCAATACAATTTAAAAACAGATGCAAAAATTCTTCTTATAGATATAGAAGGATATTAACAAAAAATTCCTAATTATCAAAAAGATTTTAAAACCCAGTTTTTTATGTTTTAAAGTATTTTAAACTTTGCTTTCTTTTACTAGTAATCGATTAAAGAAGGAACTAAAAATAGCAATCTACTATTTACATTAATTTGTCAACAAATATTGTTTCAATTCTCTTTCTTTTTTTTAAAAAATTAAATTATTACTCATTCTTATTTATTCATTTTCCTACAAATAAATTCTTCTAGCCTATGGAAAAATTGAAAGGCGTTTCTTTGCAAATAAATTAAAAATGTGCTATTTATTAATGTACTTTGGCATTTTGTCATTAAAAATTATACTATTTAAACGCCTTAATTTTCTAAATCATTTTTCTTATCTTTATTCTGGGTTTCGGTTTTTAGATTTCGTGTCTTTTAATTAAGGTTCCTTCCTTTTTCTTACTTTTATTCTTCGTTAATGAATTTATTTTTAGAGTATTACATAATACAATTATTTTCTATTCAAAACATGACTGAAAACGGTATTCTTCTTCCCGTTGCGCCGATTGAATCAACACCGCAAAACAAGGTTACAATTGTTGGAGTTGGCCAAGTTGGAATGGCTTGTGCTTATTCTATTCTTCAACAGGTGAACTTTAAAGATTTTCATTCAAAAATTTCTTTAACAGAACATCGCTACCGAGATTTGTCTTACTGATGTGTTGGCTGACAAATTGCAAGGAGAGATGATGGATTTGCAACATGGATTGGCTTTCACCCATAACACTTGTATTGTAAATGCGAGCACAGGTGGCTTTTTTGATTATTTGATCTTTGTGCTTTTGAAATAATCCAAAAAACATTAACTTCTTTTAATTTTTATCAGACTATGCCAAAACTGCTGGATCGAAAATTTGTGTCATTACTGCTGGATGTCGTCAACGTGAAGGCGAATCTCGTCTCAGTCTGATCGAGCGCAATGTGGTTATCTTCAAAGGAATTGTTCCGCAGTTAGTCCGTCATTCGCCCAATACTGTGTTTTTGGTTGTCTCTAATCCTGGTTTTTTTGATTAAAATTTTAAGTTTTAATTAATTTTTTCTTTTTAGTGGATATTCTGACTTATGTGACTTGGAAGTTGTCTGGACTACCAAAGGAACGTGTTTTTGGATCAGGAACTAATTTGGACTCTGCACGTTTTCGTTTCCTGCTATCCGAGCGTTTGAACATTTCTCCTTGCAATTGTCATGCTTTTATTATTGGAGAACATGGAGACTCGAGCGGTAAATTCTTTGTTTAATTCTTTAGTCAAAAAGGGGAAACATAGTTCTTTTTTGATTCTAAAAAATATATTTTTAGTTGCTGTTTGGAGTGGTGTCAATGTAGCGGGTGTCAATCTCTCTGCTCATGATCTAACAACTGGCGCTTCAAATTCTGATGTGAAAAAGAATGATGAGGGAAAATTGGAAGAGGAGATTCACAAAAAGGTTGTGCAAAGTGCTTATGAAATTATTCGTCTGAAAGGATATACAAGGTTATTATTGATTTTAAAAATTTATTAAAAAATTTTTTTTTAGTTGGGCGATTGGTCTTTCTGTTGCTTCTATTGTTCAAGGAGTTATGCGTAATAGCCGCAATGTTTTTGCTCTGACAGTGAATATTAAGGTATTGAAATTAAATTTTAAGAATAGCCGGTAGTAATGTTACATTAAAAAATCTCTTTGATTTTTAGGGAATCCACGGCTTTGAAGAGGACATTTTCCTTTCGCTTCCAACTGTGTTAGGTGCTAATGGAGTCAACTTTATTGTTCGCCAGAATTTGACACCTAAAGAGCTTGAGCAACTTCGTGGGTCTGCTAATCAATTGTTAGAAGTTCAGAAGACTTTGAAGCTTTGAAGAATGTTAGGAATGATAGTTGATAATATATTTTTTTATTTCTTTTTTAAAAATATTTCCTAAATTCTTTTGTTGTGAGCTTGGATTTTTAATTTTTATTTGGCTATAAATTAGTTTTTAAAAATAAATTATTTTAAAAAGTAAATTAATTATCTGGCCTCTTTAATTATTTCAAAACTATCGTTTAATTCGAATATTTTATTTCTGATGTTGTTCATTATTAATATTTCTCAATTATTTTCAGAACAAAAACTAGACGGATAAATTGATTTCATCAAGTCCTGTTGTTAGAAATGGCAAAGTCAAAGAATCACACAAATCATAACCAGAACAGGTAATAAAAGCAACAAATGAATTATCATGGGCTGAGTTTTATTTATCGAACAACTGGTAATTTAGAACACCAATTTCGAAATTTTGGGGATGGGACTTGAGCCGTTTTGAGACTGGATTTGGGTTTACAATAGAAGCGTCGGGGATTAAAAAGAAAATATATACAATTTAGCAAAGATCATCGCAATGGAATTTACAAGCCAAAGCGTCAACGCTATCAATCAATGAAAGGAGTTGATCCGAAGTTTTTGCGAAATTTGCGCTTTGCGAAGAAACACAACAAACGACATCCAAAAGTCGAGTCAACTGCTTAGATGGTTTGGATTATAAAGATGCTTTAGATGGTTTGGATTATAAATGTATTGAAATATTGTTAAACCGAGAAATTAAAGTAAAATTTTTGTTTATCATTATTACTATGAGGAAATATCCCCTAGATTTAATATTCTCCACGTCGGCCCCGGATGTTTAGGTTCGAGTTCCTCACGCATACTTTGGCACCTTAATATTTTTTAAAAATGATGTTTACACTTCTAAGAATATTTTTCGAACATCTTTTGGATTTTGGCTATAAATTAGTTTTTAAAAATAAATTATTTTAAAAAGTAAATTAATTATCTGGCCTCTTTAATTATTTCCAAACTTCTCTTTAAATAATTCCAACATTGCTGCCCATGAACGTTTATCAGCTTTCTCGTTATAGCCAACACCTTCATGTGGAGAGTCCTCCAATTCTATTGCAGAAAATGATTAATAGTGAAGTTAAGATTTAGAAGTGTTCGTTAAACCAAAAACGACCCATTAAGAGAATCGGCTCGTGACAAATCATCAGTAAAAATGCCATCCCCGTTATTGATAATTTATGATTAATTCCCTCAAAATTTTTTTAATTTTATTTTAAATTAAACAAATAATTTATTAAAATTTCCAAATAATCTTACTTTTATTAGTAAATCCATGTTTAGCATTTCCATAAATAATAAATTGCCAATCTGCTTTTCTTGCTCGCATTTCTGCCATAACAGCTGTACACTTAAAATAATATTTTTTTAATTTAAAACTTTTAAAATAAACTTGTTCTTGTGGAATATGTGTATCGGCATCACCATGACATATTAAAATACTTGCTTGGATTGGTAATTCTTTTTCTGGTTCAGGTTGGTCAGGAAGAGGAGTTAAAGCTCCATGAAAACTAACAGCTATTTTAATTCCAATATTTATTCTAGGCAAATCTAAGGCACAAGACCACCAAAACAATAGCCAATTACTGCAATCTTTTTTAGAAAAATTGCATTTAAAGATTTTTTAATTAAGAAAAATACTTTTTCTTTATCAACAGCAATATTTCTTTTTAAACTTTGTAATCCACAAAGAAGTCGTCTTCTTAATAAATTTGTTCTGTCCTCTCGAAATGGTTTTAGAAGAGCCATATTTTCTTCTAATGATTGACCTCGTTTGCCTTTTCCATACAAATCGAGAGCAAAAGCAATATATCCAATCTTTAATTAAAAGGATTTTAAGAGGATCTCAATAAAAAATAGCTGGCAATTTAAGGACGTTCCCCCCCACTCTTAGTGCATATAGGAAGGAATAAAAATAATTTTAAAATATTTATTTCAAAACTTTAGCAAGTTCTCGACAAGTTTCTTCTTCCAAACTGTCAATACCTCCAAAAGCATGACAAACTAATATTCCAGGCATTGGTGCATTGGGCACAGTTCTGTGATAATTAAAAGGAAACAAACTTATGTAAATAAAAAATAATTTTAATTTAAAAAATACTCTGGTAAACAAATAAATCCTTCTAACAAAACATTATCTACTTCATCTGTATACCGTATTTTCTCCAATTGAATGACCGGTCACTCTATTTTTCAATACTCCCTCAGAGGGTCATTCTAATAGAGACGGTCATTCAACTAGAGAGTGTCACTCTATTTTTCAATACCATCACAAATACAAATAAAATTTCCTTTATTTAACAAAAATTAAAATTCCAATGAATCATCGCTCAAAATACCATTTTCTTTGTCTTGCATTAAATCAATTTCTTCAACCAAATCAATCAGTTCTAAAAAATCATTATCAGTTCTCGATTTACGCAAGCGTTCAGTCCCTGTCGGAATTGGGCCTTCAGGCTTAAAGCAGTGGATTTGATCATCCTCTGAACCATCTGCGGCATTGGATATTCCACAAACTTTGAATGAATTGGCAATCATTTCTTCAGGTAGTTGATTCCACGCATCTGCAATCCAACTTAGGTATTCAAGGTATTGAATGTTTTTTGGCAAATTCGATCACTTCAAGCTTTTGTTTTATTGAATATGAACGGCGGCATTTCTTTGATTTGGTCGGACCAGCTTCCACGTCGGATTCGCTGATGTTTACCACATCAATATCGGAGTCACTCATTTCTTAAAATAAAAAAGAAAGAATGACAGAAAGAAAGAAAGCTGGGGAATAATAGTTCTTTTTTAATAATTAATTGTAGGGGTCATTCAATTGGAGACGGTCATTCTATTTTTCATTACCATCACAAAGGGTCACTCTAATGGAGACGGTCATTCAACTAGAGACGGTCATTCAATTAGAGAAAATACGGTATTCATATCTAGCTTCATTAGTTTTTGGTTCCATTCTTTAATTAGTTAAAATTAATAAAGAATAATGAAAAATTGATTAAAATCAATTAAAAATGAATAAATAAATGAATAAATAATAACTTGCTTATATTAGAGTCATCAATTATTAATTTTTGTTTATTTTTCACTTTATTGCTGTTAATTTTAGGTATATCAGTAGTTGAATTTATTTAATAAGCACTTTTTGGTGTTAACAAAAAATCAAAAAAAATTTTTTTTGGATTACTAAAAGGATATAAAAAATTAAAATTTTATAAACAAAATTATTTTTATTTAGTTGTAATTTCTAAATTATTTTAAGAATTGTAGATATTTTGTAAAATAGCTTTACAACTATTTGAGACTCTTTACTAGATATTATTTAATTTAAAATCTTTTTTAAAAAAACAACAAAATATTATTTAAAAGTACATAAAAATTAATTTTCATTTTTTTATTATTTTCTTTGGTAAAATCCACAAATCCCTTAACGGCTTCCTTCCTTTGCAATAAAAAATGATGATTGACATAACTAAGGATTAACTAGAGTAATAATAATAAAAAATCCTCCTCTCTTTCATTTCTATTCATCATTTAAAATTCTTTCCCTCATTTAAATTTTTTTTCAATTTTTCATTTTATAATGCCAACAGCCCACGCCTCTTCTTTTTTTACTTTCTTTATTACCGGTAATTTTCTTATTAAATATATAATTAAAACTGAAATTTTATTTTTTTTTATTTTAAATATTTGAAGTCAAAAGCTTTAAAAAATTATATAATTACCCAAAGGTATTCAATTAAAAATTAAAAAAAATTAAATAAAAAAGATTTCCCAAAAGAATTAATTATATAGTTTGTTTTATTTAAATAAAAATATATCACATTATTTCATTAAAAGAATTGTAAAATAAAAAATCATTTAAAGTTTACGGGAATTATTATTTTATGAAGAAATGTCACGCTATTTTGTTTGTACTTGACATTTTTCTCTCATTTTTTTCTCATTTATTTATATTAATCCTTTTAATGACAATTACTTATTTTATTGTTAGCCTTCCCTCCAACTCTTCTAGACAATTATACCCATTCTATTATATCACGCAGACAATTTCTTACTTAATTCGGGCTATTCAGAGTTTTTTTACTTTTTAACTCAATTCCATTCTAATCTGACTCAGAAGGTCAATCAGCTTTACCGAATTCCAAAAAATCTTTAGTTTAGAAAACATCTCTCAATCATTTATCTTTTCATCTGCTCAGATAGGTGTCCTTTTACAGAATTTTTCTACCACTTTATCAAAATACCATTTTTATTCTCCTTGTGCAGAGCCGATAAATAATAATTAAAATATTTAAATTTAATAGAGGTATTAAACAAATAAATTCTCATTAAAATGAGCTTCATTAATTATTTTATTTTATTTTTTGTTGGAACATTTTTGACTTTTGTTTCATCACAAAATGGACAACAATTTTCTGATATTGATAAAAATGCTTTTCGAATGAGTTTTGGCAAAAGAACACCAAAAACAAATATTTCTCCTTCTGATTGGTCACTTATTGACAGAAATTCTTTTAGAATGAGTTTTGGAAAAAGATCTTCTTCTAATCCATTATTTGGATTTAATGACGACGAACAACAAAAATTATTTAATAAAAACCCAAAAACGGTGATTAATTTTAATTTATTTTTTGATATAAAGACAAATTTAAGGTGACAATCTAGACAACCTTTAGATTTTAATAAAAGTACGATTTATTTATCGAATGAA
The DNA here is from genome assembly GCA_000172435.1 of Meloidogyne hapla. Lineage (NCBI taxonomy): Eukaryota > Metazoa > Nematoda > Chromadorea > Rhabditida > Meloidogynidae > Meloidogyne > Meloidogyne hapla. Next base: position 1,906 of record ABLG01000771.1, on the reverse strand, counting down.
TATAAAAGTTCTGAGTAATCCAGGATCTAGTCTATTTCTCATTTTTATGTATTTACTTTTAAAATCACAATAATGACAAATCCTAATTTTTTTTTCAAAATTATCTGTTCTAGTGGAGATTCTTTTAAACTTTTATTTTTATTATTTATTTTTTAGCAAAAAACAATCAACATTCCAATGCTTCTCAATTTGGATAAATCTGTTTTGCCATACCAAATTGTTCGTCAAATAAAGCAAAGACGTTGGTTATCTCCTGATAGTCTTTTAAATAAAAGATTAGATAGAAATCTTTTTAATATAGGCTTTGGAAAAAAATGAAAAATAAAAAAGAAAACAAAAATATTTTAATCTCATTTTATATGGTTGATTTTATTTTATAATTATGAAAGAAAAAAAAATATTTAGTAATAAATTTTGTTAAAATAATTCTTTAAAAATTTCTGAAAAATATCTTTTTTGTGTTAAATAATTTTTTAAAAATTAATTTTTAATTAGTTTTTATTTTATTAATATAAAACAGTTTTTTAAAATTTTGAATAAAAAACTTTTTTTTTTATTTTTTTTTGTCAAGTACTTTTTTTATGTAATTTAATAGTCTAAATGTTTTTGTGATTTTTTTTCTTTTTTTTAATTAAGTAAAATGAACCAAAAAATATATTAATATATTTATATGTATAGTATGAATATTTTATAATGAACAAAACAGAAATAATCTCATAACATTAAATTAATGGATAGGTGGAAATGTGGGTGTTATTGTTAATATTTTTATTTTTCTTGTTTCTTGTTTTATGGTTATTCATTCGGACAAAACACAAATAAAATTGTGAAATCTTGAAATTTTGTAAATTTATTCTTTTTATTACCAACTCTGTTAACAAAAACGAAATTGAAACCTTTGTTTTTGCCATAAAAACCACAAAAATTAAAACTTTCTTTCCTTTTAATTATTTCCATTAAACAAATATTATTTTAACAATTAAATATTTAAATAAAAAATATTGTAATTTAAAACCAATTTTATATTAAAATCATCATTAGCAACTAATGCGCATTCTTTTTTTATTTTTGTCTTCATCTAATTGGCCGGAAGTAGCCTTCCCGTGAGAATCATATTTTTAGTTATTTCTCACACGTTAATTTTTATGTGTGAAATATGAAGAAAAAATATTTTAAAATATTTTTTTAAATATTTATTTATTTATTCATATAATTTTTTATTTACAAACAATTTTTTTGCTAAAAAATTGAGGAAAAGAAAGGCTATTTATGTATAATATTTAAATTATTTAAATTAAGAGACAGATAATTTTCAAAGGAAATCTTTGAATATTTAATTATAAAAAAAGGAAACAATTTTATTTTAATGTCTGAATTTTTCTTTAAATCTTTAATTTTTAAAAATTTTTAAAACTAAAAAATTTAAATATTTAAAAGAATTTAATTTATAATTTTATTAAATTCAAAGAGTTGTTGCATATAAAACTTGAGAATATTTTCTAATTTTGTAATTCTAATCTCGCTTCTAATTTTTTTTAAATTTTATTTTTATAGATTTCATGATTAAAACCTTTAATATTTAAATTAAATTAACCTTTAAACAAAAAATTATTTTAATTTATTTATTGCCATAATTTCCTTTTTATTTAATCATTTTTAATTACAAAAAATTATTTTCTATTGTCTTCAACAATTTTTTACTTTCTAATTAAAATGACTCAAAAAACATTTTTTTTAATTATTTAAATATTTTATACCTTTGTTGTTTTTAAATAATTTTTTTAATTAATTTATTGACGTGTATTCCATTATTATTTAAATAATTAGAGGAAAATTAAAAGGGTATCTCCTAAAATAATTTATTAAAAATGTAAAAAATAATTGGTTTCATTTAAATTAAAAAATT
>ABLG01000773.1:0-13181 GCA_000172435.1 Meloidogyne hapla | reverse complement strand
AAAAAATATAAAATAATATATTGGATAGTGTTTTTGTGTGGTTAAAGCTAAAATAAAAGCAAAAAACTCCTCTTGAAATCCTCTTCCAGAGAGAATTCCTTTACTATAGTTTTACTTTTCCTCGGAGACTAATAATAAAAATATATAAATTATTCTTTTAGGAAGGCAACTTTATTTGGCAATGTACACATGGTGATGACAGAAGTATTCAGTTAAGACAAGTTCCAAGCAATAATGCTTTATGTAATGGAGTACATTCTGTTGGTAAATTTTATTTTTAAAAATTAGTGATTATTCTCTTCTTTATTTAAAGGAAGTGTTTGGCAAGAAAAATCTTTTGAATTAGAATGTTTGCCAGGTGGTTATACTCGTTTACGTGCTTGTGTAACCGAAGAAGGAAATAGAGTTGCTGTTAATAAAACAAGCAATGTTAATGGTTTTTAATTTTTTTAAAGAATTTTTAAAAATTATTTTTAAAGGTTTCAATGTTGAATGTAAACAATTTTCGAATGGAACTGTTATTTTCCGTGGTGTTAAGCCTGGTAAATAATTATTAAAAATTATTTAATAATTTTTAAAAAGTTCCCCGTGTCGAGCCAGTGCCGGTAATAACCTCTCAACCATTACGTTCACAATATGGGGCTGCTGGTCCAATAATAACTCCAGCGGTTAAATGCACAGACGAAAGTGGAGGTTTTCGACATGTTGGTGATTATTGGACAGAAAATCATCGTTTCAATAAAACTTGTAAAGAAGGAGGGGCTGTTGAAGTTGTTAATTGTATATCAAAAGATGGATATAGAGTTCCATTAAATGTAAAATTATTTTTTAAAAGAACATTAAGGCTGGGGACCTAAATAACAAAATTATAAGACTGTCCATTGTATAGAGGTGTATATTATATTTAAAATTTACATTATAGGAGTATTTAATTGATTTTTAACTTTAAATATTTAATTTTAAATAATTATTTTTTAAGGGTCAAATGATTCGGAATGGTTACAAATTAGAGTAAGTTTTAATAATTTTTCAAAAGTTTTTTTTTTAATATTTTTTAGATGCGCACTGACACCACAAGGGACAATTAAATTTTATTCTGGTCCATTAACGGAAGGCTAAATAAAGAAAAGAAAAAATCAGAATTAATTTTTCAAACAAAATGAAAATGCCTTAAATTTACAAGAAAAAATATTTTTATTTTTTAGTTTTGAATAAAAAAAATTTAAAAAATCCTGCAGTTAAACTAATCCAAAATAATTTTCCAAAAAAAAGTTAGGCTAAAACAAATCAAATTTTTATTATTAAAAAAAAGACTAGAGAATTAAAATAAAAAAAATTTGAAATTAAAAAAAATGTTTTTTTTAATTTAAGGAGAAAAGTCAGAGTAGGAAAAATAAAAATATTTTGGAATTAAAAGATAAGAGGAACTAATTGAAAAATAAAAAAATATTTACAAAAAATATTTTTCAAAAAAAATTAATTAATTGTATAATAAAATTCTTCAATTTGTGGAACAATTTTCCACCCAACAGTACTTAATTCTACCATTAATAAAAACATTTTACGTGCCCAACTTTCTTTAGAATTTAAAGAAGCATTTCGTAATAAAATACGTAATTCATCTATTTGGAGTGGATAATCTAATTCTAAACGATTGCCAATAATCATTAAAATTGATAAAATTGATTCTAACTTTAAAATTAAAAATTTAGAAATTATTTTTAAAGAATTTTTAAAAATATTGGTAAAATAATAAATTTAGTGAAAAATGGAAATAAAAGGTGAAAGGGGAAATGAATAAACCTTCTCATAAAGTTAAAATCTAAAAAATCGCTAGTCAAGTAAAAAGACTATATTCAGCCAATTAAAACAAGAATTTATTAAATTAGAAATGACTAAACTTCCCAAATTCGAAAAAAAACATTTTTCTTAATTGAAGGGATAAAATGTCAGACTATGAAAAATTTGTTGAATTAAAGATTGGTAAGATTTTTGAATAAAATAAAAATTTAAAAAATTTACCTCAGAAATTTTCAAAGTATTCAAAACAGGTTCATTAAGTAAATAATCAAAAATATTAAAAATTAAAAGAATTATTCTTTCTAAAGAAAATAAAATTTAATAAAAAACAAAAAAACCTTCATACAATTGTGCATTCAAAGTAAAAAACAAATTTGCAAACCAAAAATAAAATTATTTTCTCTTTTCTTCTTTATTTCTTCTAAATTACGTAAATTATTTTTAAATTCAAAATAACGTTCAAATGATATAATTATTCCATTATAAAAATATTTAAATAATAAAGTACCAGATAATGAAGTAAATAACTTTAAATATAAAAATTTTTTAAATAATGAAAATGGAATTAGAAATTGGATTGATTTTAAGAGAATTTTAAGAAAATTTAGATAAAATCGTTATCTAATAAAAAATGTTTTTATTGTTCCCAAAATGTACAATACCCTTATATTTTTCAATTTCAAAAAATTTTTATAAACAAAGAGTCCATTAAAATTTTTATTTTAATTTAAAAGTGAAGTGGAAAATAAATTATTTAAAAGAAATTTTTTTTTGAATAATTTTTAACTTCAAAAAATTCCTATCAAAAAGCTCTTAAAATTAAAACCTTTAAATATTTTAATTTCTATTTCACTTATAAATAATTTTAGATTTAATAAATAACCTTTGAAAGAATTCCTTTTTTAAAATATTTTTTATTATTTTTAAAGCAATCCTCTGCCAAATATTTAATAATAAAAATCCCAACATATTTAGCCATTTCAGGAGAACAATTTAAAATTAAAAAATTTCCAATTTCATTTCCATTTTGTTTATCATTTGACAAAAATAAAAGTAAATTATTTATTAAATCATCAAAATTTATTGAAGGTTGAATTTTTTCCTTTTCTGATTTTTTAATAAATAATTGTTGTTCTGACATTTCTTTTATTTTAGAAAAATCTTTAAATGAATATTTTGGTAATTGATTGTCTTCTTTAGTTTCTAAAAAAAATTTGGGAATTTTTAAATAGAAGTAAATTTAAAAAATTATTTTTACAAAATTTTTCTGGTATTTAAAAATTTTATTTTTAAGCTAAAAACATTTTAATAATTTTTAGAAATATTTTCTAACCTTGTTTTGGCGATAAATGTGAACTTTCTTTTTGAATATTTTCCTCGGTTAATTCAGCTTGCAAATTTTGGACTTTTCTAGTAACAGGATTCTTACCTCGAAGAACTAAAAAATTAATTAAGGATTTAAAAAAATTAAATTACCTGGGGGTTTATATAATTCTAATGATGGCCTGGAACGAGACCTTGAAATTAATTTTTTCTCATTTTCAGACATTTTGGGCTAAAAAATAAATTAAAAAAAGCTAAATGATTAAAAGAAAACAAAATTTTTTTTCAAATTAATTTAATTAAAATTTTAATTTTTATCTCTGTAATCTCTCAGAAAAATACACTCTATAATATTTAAATAATTAATGTACATGCCGGTTTGTCGCAAAACTGCTTTGTCGCGACAAACCGGGCTATTTAATTAATAAATTAATTGACAGATTTTTTAAAAATTTCAAATAATTAATTTAATTTTTGATTGATTCTCTTTATTATTTTTTATTTTATTCAAAAGAATGCTTTATGCTTATAATCCATAAAAAAGCGAAAAACAAAAAAAGCTGACGAAGCATGACAACAAATAAAAATAAAAGAAAAGAGAAGATTGTTTCTTTTGATATTTAATTATTTCTTCTCCAGCTAATAAAAATTATATATTTTAATTAATTAAATGGGTGCTGGACTTTTGGCATCTCAATTAATTTTAGTTTTATGCTTTACTGTTTATACATTAAATAATTATGCACATTTGAGAAGGCAAAGACCAATTATTGCTTTACCTACATTTTTTGGTAAAAATTTTTTTTATATTTTTTAAAACGTTTTCTTGTTGAATCATTTTTAAATGATTAATTTATTTTTATTTTAGGATGGTTTTTCTCTTTTCTTATCATTATTGTCCTTCCATTGGATGTTGCAATTGTGAGTAATTTTATTCTTTTATTTTTTCATTTCTAAACATTCTCTAGACATTTTACAAAAAATGTACAACAGAAGAATTTGCTTTAAGAATTGTAGACGAAAAGAATTTATCTGGCGAGATTAACTCTCAAGAAAATAATGTATTTAATTCAAATTCAACATCATTTTGTGAAGAACCTGGAGGATTTATTGAGGTATTTTTTAAATTAAAAATTAAATTTATTGACTTTTAAATTTTAGGATAAACTTCTTTTTCGTCTTTGGCGAATAGTTTATTGGGGTTCTCAATTTCTTACATGGTTTTTCTTCAAATTTTTGTTATTCGAATTTTTCAAAATAATTTTCAGGATTTTATTGCCAATGATTCAAAGTTATGCAAAAGCTGGAGAATTTACTGTTAAAGGCCGTCTTAAATTTGCTTTACACAGCAATGCTGTTTATTATGGAATTTATTTTTCATTATTAACCTTTCTTCTCATTTACATTATTTCTAAAGGAGTTAGCTTGAATTTGTAAGGATTTTTAAAAATTTTCGGATTTATCTAGTTCTATTTTCTAAAAAATAAATTTGTGGGGGCTTTTGTTATAGATTTTATCCAACTCTACTAAAATATTTCTGGATGTGATTTTGAATTGATCTAATTTTAGTAAGGCAATTTTTCTTTATTTCAGCGCAAGTCTAAAAATCTTGATTGTCTCTGCCTCTAACACTTGGGGAATTTTCTTATTGGTTGTTCTCCTTGGTTATGGTCTAATTGAAGTTCCAAGATTATTCTGGCGAATGGGAATTTCTGGTTTAACTATTTTTAAAATTTTAATTCTAGTATTTGTTTTAACAGGCTACAGGTTACGTCGAACATATTTTGAAATTGACAAACTTTCTTCAGAGAAAAATGAATCCGAGGATGCATTACTTGAGGCTTACAAGTGTTTATTTTTTAAAATTAATTCTCTCTATATTTTATTTTTAGTGAAACTAAATATGCCCTAAATTTGTTAAAAGATTCTCGCGGAGAGGCTCGCGAGAAAATTCGTCAAATATCTGCAAAATTTTCAAACGACTTTGCTAATGGAATTTTAGCCAGTTTGAGGGAGGATAGTGAAGGAAATAATGTTTTTAGTGGACGCTCATCAAGGAGAGAAGCACAACCAGATTTGGAAACAGTCAGCAATAATGTTTATTTGGTTAGCCAATTTTTTTCTGATTTTTATTTTTAAGGTTTTCACTGTAAGTAAATATTCTAAATTTTTTTCCTTTCTAACTTGTGTTCATTTAAGAAAACGAGAAAAATGGGAAAAAGACAACTAAAGAGATCTCCTTTCACCCGTTTATTAAATTTTCTTATTAAATTTTCCTCAAACATTTCCAGGTAAAATTGCACAGAAAAGTAATTCGCGCTGTTCAAACCCATCAACGTTGCCAAATTCAATGGCGCTCTCTTTTAGAAAAAAGTTTTTATTTGGAAGATGTTGAACTTTCTGAACGTATGGGGAAGATACCAAAACAATGGACTACTTTTTCTGAACAAAATAAACCTAAATTTTATGGACCTTCCAGATTTAGAGGTTTTGAGTTGCCTGCAGTACCTGATAAAATTCAATTCTTTTGGCATTGCAAAGTGAAACAACATCTTTTCAAGGTGTAAATTTTCTAAATTTCTAAAATATATTTTTATTTTTCAGTTTTTGGCCCTTCTATTCACCACCATGACAACTCTAATTCTTTGGAGTGAATGTACATTTTTTATTTCTAGTCCACAACTTTCATTAGCCGCTTTATTACTTCATGGTTTAGCAACAAATTATCATTATAAATTTATTCAAGTTTCTTTTTAAATTTATAAAAATAAATAAAATAATTTATAAAAATTAGATTTGTGCCATTGCAATGATTTTATATTTATGTATTTGTGCTTATTATACAATTTTTCAATTGAGAATTTATAGATATTATAGATTAGATTCTAATGGAATGACTGATGAAAATTCTCTTATTTTCTCTGCAATGTATTTTTAAAATTTTTTTTTTAATTTTTCGAAAATAAATTAATTTAATAGAAATTATTTTCTTTCTATTTTTAGGCTTATTTGTCGATTAACAGCCCCCCTTTGCTTAAATTTTCTTGGAATGGTTCATTTAGATTCAGCTGTAACAAAAATGCGAGATGCAAAAATTGAAACACAATTTACTGGAGTATTTATTTTAAATATTATTCTAAAATCTTTTTTATTTTTTCAGTTGATGGGACATCTTGAAATAATTCCTTGGGTTATTTTGATTATTAAAATTATAAACAAAATTATTTTCTTTTAAAGTTAGCAGAAGGAATAAATATTTATCTTCCTATTGTTATTGTTCTTTTATGTTTTGCTAATTGGTTTCGGTGAGTTTAAAAGTTTTTTATCCAAAAATCTATCATTTTTTATTTTAGGTTGGGAACTCATCTTCTTCACTATTTGGGCATTGATCAATTTCTAGAAGATGATGTAATGACTACAGAAATGGTAAATAGTGGAAGAGCACTTGTATCACTTGAAAGAAATAGGTTAGTACGTGCTGCTAATCGTGAAGAACGAAATAGAGCTTGGAAAAGTGCAAAAAGTGGAGGAATTGAATTTGATAATATTCAACAAACAACAACTCTAGAATCAATTGTGGATATTCCTGATGGAAGTCAATTAATTGATACAAACAGAGTAAGGGGATTTTTTAAGAGAATATTATTTTAAATTTAAAAAAAAAAATAATGGAAAATTTTGTTTTATTATTGATAGGGGATTTGAATATTTTAATTTTCATACAATGGTCGTTTTCCGAAATTTTTCTTGTTTATCTTCATTATCAGCTAACAAAATTTTTTTTAAATTTTTTACTAAAATCATTTTTTATTTTTACATATTTTTTTAGTCTAATTACATTGTGCCAGATGATTTAGAATTTGGAGTGTCATCTCGAAACATTCAATATCAACAACTTCCTCAACGTGATGATTCTTCAGTCGTTGCAAGGAGTGAAGATGATCTTTTACATTCCAAAAATAGAAATTTTTTTGATGATATTTAAATTATATTAAATTGATTTCTGAAAAAGATTAAAATGATTTTTTAATCTTTTTTAATTAGAAATTGATTTTAAAAATTTTTTTAATAATATGTATTTTTTCTTTCCTTTCTCTCTTCTCATTCCGCAAAAAAGAGCAAGTTTGCTGGAATTAAAGAATAAAAAGCTGGGGAGTTTTTTTGTTTTCCCTTTTTAAATGTTAAATATAAAACATTAAATATATTCTTTTATGAATTTTTAAAAAAATATTTTTACTTAATTTTAATTTAGAAAAAACAAAGAAAATGATTGGTGGAGGTATTGCTTTTTACCCAACACTTGCTTACAATTTATTTCGTAATTATATTCAACCAACAAAATGGAGTTGGTATTCTCGTGTAAATGATACATTAATACTTGGTGCAATTCCTTTTACTTCTATGCTTGAAGTTTTAAAAAATGAGGAAGGAGTTGGTGGAGTGGTAAGTATTTAATCTTATTTATAGGTTTTGACTAAAGCAGTTAAATTATGAAAATAATAGTAAGGAAAATATTTTTTGTAAATTTAAAAAAAATGGGAAAATTAATGCCTTTTAAATTGAATAAATAGAAGATAAAAAAGTTACAAAAAAGGGGAAAATTCAACAAAATATAATAAATTATTAAGTTTAGGTTTGTTGTACCGAACAATTTGAACTAGATGCAGCTTGGGGAGCGATAAAACCAAAGGAATGGATAAAAAACGGAATTGAGTTTCATCATACACCAATGAAGGACTTTTTTGGTTTGGAAATTTATATTAAAATATTTCTATTAAAAATGATTTTTAAGGAACTACTTCACAAAAAGACATGACTAGCGCTGTTGAATTTATTGAAAGAATAACAAATCAAGGCAAAACGTGTTATATTCATTGCAAGGTGAGTGATTTTAAATATGAAAAGAGTAAAAATTAATTTTCACTTTTTCTTATTGAAGGCAGGAAGAACCAGAAGTGCAACTGTTGCCGTTTGCTATTTAATGTATAAATATGGACAAACTGTTGAAGAAGCAAAAGCAACAATTTCAAAGGTAATTTTAATTTAAGATTATTTTATTAAAAATGTTTTTAAAGCAACGCCCACAAGTATTACTTCATGAAGTACATATGCAAACTGCTAATGAATTTCGCCAACAACTTGATCGGATAAAAGCAGAAAAGAATTAAATTGATTTTTAAAAATATTTGTGTAATTACTATATTTGTCTTTTTAATAAAATTGCCAAATAAATTCCATTAAAATTTTTTGTTTTTAATGTTAAAATTGGTTTCATAAAACCATACAATTTTTGTTTCTATTAGAAGTAAATGTTGCTTCTTATTCCATTATTTTAAATTTCCTTTTCATTCTTTTCATTACCTATGCTACCCATCTTTATTTTTTTTGTTTACTCTTGGCAAAATGTCCATGTTCAGGGGCAAAATATCCTAAATATAGACAAATGTGAAACGAGCGAAAATTTTCGAGCAGAAAAATTTTTTTAACTCGTGACTGATTTTGAAGGTCACCCGGCCCCTATCCTTGCAAATTCAATCTTTTTGTATGAATATATAAATTAATTTTTTAATTAAAGTTTTTATGATTATAAATTTATTATTGTTATTTCAACGAACACTGGCATATTATTTTTCAAATTTATTTGAACGTTTTTTTAAAAAGACGCAAATAACAGAAACACAACAAGGACAACAATTAATGTCATCTTCATCGAGACAGCCAGTAAATGAAGACGTTGCTTATGCAAATTATATTTTATTTCAAGAGAGGACCGCTAAAGCTAGAGAAAGTTTAAGAAAGGCTTTGGAGGCAGACGAGACAAGTTTGTTTATTTTTGAATTTTTTTTATTTATTTTCAAATTAAAAAAAATAAAAACTAAAAAACTTGTTAGGATCAAATAAACGAGGTGTTATTCTCCTCTACAAGTCTGCTATGCGCGATTTTGAACCTGTTTTGTCTACTCGATTATCTTCTTGCCCTCCTTACAAACATGCTGAAATTCGTCAACAACAGGAAAAACTAGAAAGTCTTATTGAATCTTTAAGGGGAAGATTGACAGAATTAGGTTTATTTTTATTTTAGAATATGTTATCTCTTGCTTTTTTAGAAGAGGATGAACGCTGTAAATCAGGTGATAGAACACACACACGCGAGGCTACAGTTAGTAGACCAATTACCAGATCGACAAGAGAAGCACCTACTTCAAAAAGTGTAAGTGTTTTTAAATTTTTGTTAATATGTCTTGATTAATATGTCTTTTTTCCTTATAATTTTTTATCAAATAACAATGACTCAAGAATTATGACCAAACAATTTAACAAGAATTATGTCCAATGCTTTTTAAAATTCTTTTAACCATCTCTGTTATTTTTCATTAACTAACATTTTCTGATTTATAGAATAATCTTTTCTAAATTTTATTCTTCAAATTAATATATAATTTAGAGAATTTATTTTAGGCCCTTTCCTCTTCAATGGCAAATTCCAAGCTTTTGAAGGGTGTAAATTCGAAATTCGGTGAAGAAATCCTTTCAACTATTCTAGCAGATTCTGAAAGAATTACACTTCGAAATGTAGAAGGAAATGAAGCTGCGAAAGAAGCTTTAGAGGAAAGCGTAGTAAGTTTTTTGAAATATTCCTTTTAAATTTATTAAAAATAAAAAAATATTTTAGATTTTGCCATCTCTAAACCCAAAATTATTTACTGGATTGCGAGCCCCGTGTAAAGGAATTTTATTATTTGGTCCACCCGGAAATGGAAAAACAATGATTGCCAAAGCTTTAGCAACTGAATGTCGTTCAACGTTCTTTAATGTTTCTGCTGCATCAATAATGTCAAAATGGGTTGGCGATGGAGAAAAGATGGTACAGGCATTATTCCAAGTTGCAAGGAATGCTCAACCTTCAATAATTTTTATCGGTTTGTTTTAATGTGATTAGCTTTAAAATAAGAAAATTTTTGGATTTGTTTAAGTACTGAGTGGTTGAATGGTTATTGTGTTTGTTCGATCATCAGAATGACGAGGGTTCGAATCCCGTAGTTCTGTTTTTATCTTACAAAAATATATTTCATTTTTCAAATTCAAATTAAAAATTTCCTTTTCCGTTTTTTTTTTCATTTAAAAATATATTTCACCTTTAATTTTAAAATAATAAAGATGAAGTCGATTCAATGCTTTGTGAACGTTCAGAACAAGAAAATGGCGTGGCTAGACGTGTAAAAACCGAATTTCTTATTCAAATGGATGGCTGTGCAAATAAATCTGAGGATAGAATTCTTGTTTTGGGTGCAACAAATAGACCAAATGAATTAGATGAAGGATTTCTAAGGCGTTTTCCAAAAAGAATATTTATTGATTTGCCAGAAAAACAGGCTAGAGCTTCAATGATTAAATCAACTTTTCACGGGTCAAATACGCAAGCTGCTTTGAGTGATCGAGAATTGAAGTGAGTTTTCTTTTGTTTGAAAGAAACAATAAAAATAAAAACATTCAATATGTCGGGAAATAGAAGTTTTTGAATTTTTAATTTTATTATTGTCAAAAACTAAAAAAAAATATTCTTAACATTAAAAATGGAAAGGAAGGATACGAAAAGACATTTCTTGACTTAAGTCTCACATAATTTATTTTCTCCTTCAACATTTTCCCTTTTAGTTATATAGCCGAACAAACAGATGGATATTCTTATTCTGATTTGGATACACTTTGTAGGAGTGCTGCATTAATTCCACTTCGCTCCATTGACCGTTCAAATGTTCATAAATTTACTGCTGCACATTTGCGACCAGTTAATTTGCAAGATTTTGAGGCTGCATTGACAACAGTAAAGCCATCATTAAACAAAGAAAATAGGCAAAAATTGTTAGAATTTGCGAGAGGACATGCACAAATATTAGAATAATGGAGATTATAAATATTTTTTGGCATTTTTCTAATTAAAATAAATTTCTGACTTGAATAAAAAATATATAAAAATATACATTTCAATAAAACAAACTTCTATAGGAAAACAAGCGTTAAAGTGTAAAAATATTAAAAAGAAGCTGAAAGACTCTGAGAAATTTATCTAGATCAGGACGAATTAAAATGGACGTGGGAAATGTTTTGACGATATATTTTGACCAGTCTAAAATGTACTACTCCTAAATTTCATTTTTTTAATTTCGGAAGAGGAATTCATCCGGTTGCTACAAAATGAATATAAAAATCCTTAAACTTAACTAAGATAACCTTCAACAAAAAGCTAAAAAATTACAATCAAAATTTATTACACAATTACATACAAAACAAAAATAATGGTACATTTACATATTTACAGAATAATGAAGGAAAACATACATATGCAACAAATATATCTATATACATTCTGATCTTCCATCGAACATCTATTCTAGGTGTTTTGTCCTTCTTGCCAGTCGAGTGGATATGTCTGAAAAATGTAAAATTTTTAATGAGGATAAATTAAAAGATTTAATTTAACACACCTGAACATTAGTCCTCTTTATTGCGGCAGCTATGAGCTCAGCAATCCCATCGTACGGCGGCTCATCATAGTAGCGGAGAGGAGCGACAAGTTCCAGAATGTTGGCGAATTGTTTGGGACATCCACCAAGCAGCATCCGGCGAGGGTCCTTCGGGTCCTTTTCAGGCTTCGTCTCCGTCTTGGCCTTCGGATCCTCCTTAGGCTTCGTCTCCGTCTTGGTCTTCGGATCCTCCTTAGGCTTCGTCTCCGTCTTGGTCTTCGGCTCCATCTTGGTCTTCGGCTCCGTCTTCGTCTCCGTCTTGGGTTTTGGCTCCGCCTTGGTCTTCGTTTCCGTCTTGGCCTTTGTGTCTGTATTTGTCCCCTTTGGTTTAGCTTCTCCAACCTTCCCAGGTCTCAGGGCTTCTATTTTCATGTCACGGATGCGCGCCTCATCCTGTTTGAAATTTAATGATTAAATTAGATGCCATAAAACATTAAGTAAAGCAAACTCACATCAATGCGGTGCCAAGGCAACTTGCCCCTCAGGAGTTCACAGGCCATATAGAACCAGCTCTCAACATCGTCACCACGGCAGAGCTCCTTGTGCTTGTGACCAATCCTGGAGGCATATTTCGCCGTTCCACGAAACCCAATGTTGCCGGCGCGTGGACGTTTGAGCACTCCATCAGGGCGGACGAAGCAGCGGGCCATTCCAAAGTCGAGAATGTAGATAACTCCAGTGTCACCGTGACCAATCGAGAAGTTTGCAGGCTTGATCTGAAAAAATTAAAATTAAATTTTTCCCGAATGCTATTAATGTGAAAACCTACATCTCTGTGCAGAAATCCGACAAGGTGCATCTGCATAATCGCCGCCAATGTTTTCCTTGCAGCAATCAGAGCCGTACCCATGGAGAACCTGTTGTCGGGGCGCCTTCGCCGAAGATCCTTAAAAAAAGAAAATTTACTGCGTTCACACCTCGCGTTTAGACACCTCAAGTGACGGACCGACTAGAGACATAACCAAGTAGTTATATTGGTTGTTCCACGCTCCTTTATCAATCAGCAACGGATGTCGGCGTTTCTGCCCTTCAAGCGTTGTTCCTTCTCCTGACATCAGCGCCTGGTAGACTTGCACTTCGACAGCCAACATCTGGACTTGTGCTGATAGACGTTCAGCCTGAATGATAAAGAAATAAAAACTGTTAGAAATTTAAAAACAAGTTAACAGTGTACCTTCAAAGCGTATCTGTTGTCCTTTTTGCCTTCCTCCTGAACCAGAAACACAGCACCAAACGCACCAGATCCGAGCCTGCTGAGAACGCGCCATTTTCGGTGTCCTTCGCCGCCAATCACAGTGCCAATGCTGAGAGCAATTGCCTCCATGGGTACAAGATGCGAGATCATCTCCGTGTTCGTATTTGCGTCCTCTTGCTGCTGCTGCCCTCTTCCTTGGTCTGCTTGCTGCTGCCCCCTTCCTTGGTCTTCCTGCTGCTGCCCGCTCGTTCCCTTCGCCACACTCCGTTCTGCGACTCCTTTCTCCTTGCCGTTTGCCATTGCTGTTGATGAGTTGCTGTTGATAATATGCTGTTGAT